>DWRA01000010.1:0-52611 GCA_018250295.1 Spathilepia clonius
GGCGGCAGTTGCCACTTACCATCAGGTGGACTGCATGCTCGTTTGCTACTCCATCATATAAAAAAAATAAAAAAATATTCATGCTATGTATTTAGTGGTATAAACTTATTCTGAGCTAATATTCCCGAGTTAGGGTTCTTGTGCCGCAAGGGCGTTGGGTACACAAAGACAAGTACACGAACCTACAGACCCAGAACAGAAATATAAATTGATAACTTCGATGTCTATCTGCCCGTGATCGAACTTGAGACCAGGCCATCGTTATTGTTAAACCACCTCACCTGTCTCAGAAGTAAAGGTTATAAATGTGTTCATAAGATAGATTTAGTTAAGTTAATTCTGAACTGTTACTAAAGGACCACTATGTAATATGTACATAAACGCAGATTCTGATTCTGAGAACGGCAGTGGGTTGTGTAACAAGTGGGGCAGGGGGAAGGGCAGGTGGGTATCGAATAGAATATAGCTGAAAGTTCGTGTATGCTCTATAGATTTACTTTTAGAGCACGTCTGTAATGCACTATTTGCGTTGGTTTAAAAATATTTTGATAGATATATGTATGGTAGGGATGAATTTTAAAGTGTAGTGGAGGTAGGTCGAGCTTTGTCTCTGTGGTCTCGGGACTTGAGCTACGGTGTCCCCTGCTTGTTGTAAGAGGCGACTAAAAGGACCCCCTTTTCTTGGTTGTAGGCGTCAACACTAGGAACTCGCGCCGACCAGCTAGTGACCCAAAAAAGGACGACGTTATTGTAAAAAATTGATATCAAGCAGTGGGATACCTTTTTAAGTGACGTGTGTTTAAATTCATATCACGACAGAGTCTGATCAAGGTACTCTGCTCGGAGGACTCCAGTCGCATCCCTTTGTAGCTCCTTAAGTCCATGTTATGCTAAAGACTGCCTCACTGGACAAAAATGTTAGGTACAAATAATATTTGATCGATTTTTTTGTCTGACGATTTTGTCGCCTACTTATTGTTAGACTTAATTTTTTATATTTTCTACGTCTATATAGACATATACATTTTTTTTTATTTTCTATATATTTGTTATTAATTTGTTATTCTATGTCCACACATGTATCTCTTATGTTTCCTACGTGTATACATACACATCTGTATTTCGGATATTTATTGTACTTGTATCTATTACCACTGTATTTTTTTCTTTCTGTGCACATGTGCATTTTTTTCTGGTCTTATTTATATGTTAAATTCAATTTAATAACTATCGGTGGAAACTTTTTATTGGCCTTTATCTACCTATTCTCTTATAAATTATGTATAATTTCTTTAGCTGTAAGTTTCCCTAAAATTGTAAATAAATTTTATTAATTGCAATTTTATCGCAGTTACTATTGCAGACAATTCCATGGTAATATATTAATCCTAGTGACTACATTTGATAACACATTTATCAAATAAATCGACTTGCTAGTCATTCATGAAAAGGAAAGCTTCTATTCTTGACCAAGCTCTTACAACATCAGTTATTTGTTTTGTTTGGATTATTTGAATAAACTTTTCATTCTAGAAAAATGTTGGTTTTTTTATCTAGTATTTCTACAAATTTTATGGTTGTTAACATTAATGTAATGAAAATGTTCAATCTTTGATCATCACTTGAAACTAAAATGTGACATCATAATTATTACACCTGACTAGTGCAACATTGTTTAATTATGAGGGAGAACCGTAAAGGTCGGTGGGCGGTAGGGCAGGCGGTTGTTTGATATCAGAGATTTTAAGCGCAACTTAATTTATTAATGTAAATGTAACACAACACATTGTTTGAACATTTACACATATATTTTAATATTTATCTACGAAAAATATGTTTTATTATGAACTTATTTCTTCTTGACGACCCTAATGGTGTTGCGGTCGTTAATCTCGGCTGACATGCAGAGGGTTCGTGTTCGATCCCTAGTCAGGCAGAATTCCAAAGGATAAATTTATATTTGTGTTTTGCGATTGGATGTTTATATTGCAATACACTGTACAAATATTACATATGTGTGTGACCCTAGTACCCACGACACAATTAACTTTAGTATTTGGCTATGATTTTTTTAACTATCACGATAAGAGTTAATTTAATTTATAGAGTCAATAAAGAAATTAATCTAAAACAGTAACAAGCTTCCTTTGAGTTTCAAATAGCAAAGGTAACAAAGTTTACTGATTCAACGCTAAGGTAGTTCAAAGCTTTATTGAACGGCTTTCGTTTTAAATATTTTCCGAAAATATCGGAGAATTAAAATAAAGCCTGCGACACTACCCTAAGATAACAATTATGTTGCTACATTACATAATAAGATTAATGTTATTGACGACTTACCGGCATAGTAGTTTCAGTAGTGTAGACAGAACGTATCAGGTTCGATCCCAGGCCGGATTGTGACGAAATTAGTTATTTATTTTATATTGACTATATAAACTCAAGCATAAGGATATTTTTAATTACGCATGTGCATAGACCTCAAACATGACTTCAAAAAGGCGCACAAAGAGGTAAGAAACATATGGTTATAAATACGTAAGGTTGTCAATAATAAACGTGTATCATAGAGTGGTTGAGCCATTACACTTCATAGAGTATAAAACTCTTTCCTTTTCGCCCCCGTAAGCTTATGAAATGAAAATGTTTCATCTCTATTCATGTTAAATCATGTGTTACTAATATGTGTCGTCGTATTACACTTGACTAGTGCAACAAAGTTCAATTATTAGAGACGTTAAAGGTCGGAGGGAGGTAGGGCGGGCGGATGTTTGATATCACAGATTCTAAGCGCAGTGTAATAAAATATAAATTTAAATTCAATTTAAATTGCTATGTAAAATTTTTAAATGTGTCTTCAAAGAGGTCGTTTTGAGATTAGATACGCAAACGATTTGATGTTAAATATACTATACACCTAAAAATTGTTTGTATATAGAATCTTATACAACGTTACTAATTTGTATAATATTTTTCTTACTTAAGATAGCTTTCATCTGTTTCTAATCATAACTAAAGTAGTTTGGTGGAATACGCTCAAGCGTGGGAGATATCTGTCTGTGTGAGAAGATATCAATTAATGTAATCAAAAACATAAAATGTACAAAAACCCAAGTCTCGCAACGTAATTCTTCTACCGAAAAAAGTAGAGAGATCTAATATTAAACCAAGTCGACTAATTTATGACAAAAAGAAGAAAACAGAACCCTAATAAGTTCACGTGTGTGTCAAGGGTGATGTACACGTGTGTCTGTCCGTCCGTGTGTCACAGTAATTTTTCTCCGGGTCTAATGAGCCGATTAAGTTGAAATTAGATATAAAAATATTTATTTGTGATACAAACCCAGACGAAACGTAAATAAAATAAATGTTTAATATCTTCTTCTTCGTCTTTTGGTGCTTCTGTAATATAACTAGTGAAGGTTAGCAGTCAGCTCTACTTCAATTATTTTATGGTAAATATATTTTGTGTTGCTCTTCCATTTTAACTAGACTGGAATATTTGTGCGATGGCAACTGTTCTTCGACTCCGGAGGCACCACCCCTACACCTATTTCTACCTAATAACAACAGTACTAAGTTTTGTGTTACGATTTGAAGAATGTGATAACGAGCGAGAAATACTTAGCCGAGGCTTTCCAACTTAGTCCTCAAGGGTAGCAATGCGCCTGTGACCGACCTCACTTTTATCTAATTTGAGGTTGATTACAGATGCCAATGGAGGGCAATAGCCACTTACCATAGATAGAAGTCCACCATGCTCGTTTGCTATTTGTGTTATAAAAAAAAAACTTCTGGTACACGTTGCGTAAAAAACTTATAGTTTGATGCTCCGTCACGTACCAAATCAGTCACTTATAGGAAGTAAATAAGTATAAACTATTAATTTAAGAAACATATTTTTTTCATTTCCTAATACAAATTGTGTGAGGAAAAATTTTGTGGACTACGGATTTAATTTTGCATATATATTTATAGGAGTACAAAGTTACAATTGCAGCTGGTACCTATTACTATCTATATCTAGGCAATATAACTGAAAATGCGGTATGTTTAGGTTTTTTCTTACTTTATAGGCTAAACAGTAATAGTGTTCAAAATTTGAAGCTTGTGTGTTTGCTAGAAAGTGCGTAAACATTTTAATGATCAGTGAGTATGTCCATGACAAAATCGAGTATTTTGATTTGTAATAGTTCGTAAACTATAGATTCAAATTGAATATAATTTAGGAATATGCCTAGCTACGTGACGTTCTCTAGGTTACTAAAAATAAAATTACAGGGGGTCCAAAATGTTCTGAATCGCTTCGAGAAAAGATAGTTTACGACTGTGTCCTTTTTTTAGCTTTTGTTCGACTAGGTGTGGGCACTGCCGTGCCCCCTAATCTAACTCGTAGAATACTCTCATTAATTATTCGTAACATTCCTACGCTTGTTGGAATCGACAGGAATTAGTGATGAATTTTACTAACTGCTGACGGGGCCATAAAAAGTATCAATTACAGCAGAAATTATTATAGAATAAGTATATTTAGCTTTAACTTATTCGTGTTAATTTTAAGCTATAATGTTATATTGTATTGTATATATTTTGTACTTATACTAAGCTTAAATATTATCGGAGATACAAATATTGCCGCTACCTGTCTGTTGAAACATATCAATCCACTGAAAGCTTCTGACATGTCCACACTTAGATAGTGCTCTCCGAAATAATCATGGAGTTAGAAGGCCGTAGAGAATTTCAGAAAGAAATCTCAGGCATTCATATAAATTCATAGTTTCCAATATTCTTCGATTTAATCGCCGTTAAAGCAAGCGATAGTTAAATTATATAACTTAATTTGACATGACCTCCGACGTACTTCAATTCATGCCGCGAAACTATCACTGGCGTCTACTTACGCGTCATAATCCTTCTAAATTGAGTCAGGTACAGGCCCACCGTCACTACAAAATGTACGAATAATCCCAACTAAACCGTCCTAAGGAGCTTATGTTTTATGACAACACCTCACCTATGGTTCACTCTATTTTAATACGCCGATGCACTGCAATAGACTCATGCAAATTAGGGTTTGCTATTCAATTTTGCGCTGAAACGCAAATTTTCTTGCACAAACAACTGAGCTGTTTATTCCGCGATACGCGATACGTGCTAACGTGCATAAATGATATAAGATGGATAGTCAATACATGGATTATTGTTCAATTTTGCGCTGAAAGGAATTTTCTTGATAACTTTCATACTATAATTTTGTTGGAAGAATATTCGTGTAATATTGAAAAGTTTTCTATTGCTACTTCCCTAGCGTGGTCTTGGGTGTACTTCTTACTTCGTACTGCTTACTGTCAACTCAGTAACGTCAATGCTAAAAATCCTGCTCAGATAAACTTCTACTAAAAACTTTACTATTTGAACATATCTTTATTTCTTTAACGGAATTCTGTGTTCCCAATCAAAATAAGAAACAATGTTTTCATAAATCGTTTCTTTTTTATGTTACTTTTTTAAATAATTTTCACAAATAATATTAATTATCTATTACTTGTGACGAATAAATGCATTACTACACTTTCATCCGTAATTGCCTTATTATTAAAAAATAACTCATAACATGAATTAATTGTAGCGTGCGACACAGCGTAACCAAATTACGCGCACCTTGATCTTGCGTCTAACTTTGTCGTTTCGACACTTCGCCCAAGGTTTATGAAACTGACCACGTCCCACGTTGAAATATATATGACGTTATACCTGCCTAATTTATAGCGCCAGAATCGGTTGATCCAATGAAACGAAATATAAATAGAAATAGTTATTTCAGATAAACAACACAAAATTATGACATGTTTCTTGAAACATATCTGTCCTAATAATTATGTTTCTTTAATCCGTCCGAATCGTGCATGAATTATGAGAGCAAAATGGTTTCATTACACTTACGACTATGTATTACGTTTGAAGTTGTCAAACATGAAACATATTATGCATACTATTTAATATATAGACGCGAGAGTAATGTTGTATATTTGTTACGCTTTTACAATTAAACAGCTGAATCAATTTTAATTATATTTAATACAGAACCGTGTAGATGGACATAAACTTTTTTTCAAGATACGAGACCTGAGATTTTTATAACAATTTAAGGTGTTGTGCGAAATTCCTTTATTTAAGACTATAGAATTCGTCGTAATTGTGCATAAACAAAAACAAATTGTTCACGACGAACGCACACAGACATGCATGATCCTGTTGTGAGTTCAAACGTTGTTAACACATTGTTTGTTTCGTATTTATTAGCGATTGAAATATATATATCAGTATTTCATGACATAGGAAAGTTCAAAAAGTTCACGTTGACGTTGTGAAATACTGCATGTTAAATAGGCATTTATTTCTCCTCGTAAAGAAGCGATATGCAAAAATATATATTATAATAAAGTCCATAGAGACGAGTCGCTGCTGCAGTCAATAAGTATAAATCCGTACGGAGTCACAAATTACGGTACTTTAAGCAAAAAATATACTCCTCCTAAATATAACCGTAAAATGAGCTCGATTAACTTGTTAATACGAAATATATTCATACTTAAAAGCAAATTGCTTTCAGAAAAGTAGCTCGCACAAAGATTTGCCGAGCAATTCCTTAGTACTTACGTCACAATTGTTATATTAAGGTATATAAGGTATATGTGACAAGAACACGGTCATGTCTAACAGATTCCCCGACGAATTCCGGCGGGACCGACAAAATTCTTCCGGGTTCCGACAATTCCGTCTAAATTCCGTCGTAACGTAAGATGCGCTCCGTTGTACGGCGTGCACACTCGTCGGAGATGTCGCAGTATTAATTGCACACACCACATTCTGTGTCTGTGCTTGTCGGGATTCGCTTACACGAGCGTAGTTCTCAATATATGCAGTGTTTATGTGATACTCAGTAATTCTAGCTAAGCGCTTTGATTCTTCATATACGTAACGTACATGAAATTTGTATACGAAATTTGATAAACTCGTAAACGAAACTGTACATGAAATTTTATAAAACTTATTAACGATTTTGGTATTCCGCGCCCAAAAGGTAAAAACGAATATGAAATATATAAATAAATATGATATGATAAAATCTTGAAAAGCGTGTGCTATTGCCGCTACAATAAGAAATACTGAAAACAAAAGAAGTTTAAGATATAGAGAGGACTCCCCATAAAAGAAACCGGTATTATCCATCGTTTGTCGGTTTGTTTATAGAACCGTAATAGGTAGACATTTTAAATATTGACAATAAATATACCTCTAGGTGTTATGACAACTAAAACTAAACATAAAAGAAAATGATAATTTGTTGCTACAGAACCCTCCGTGTGAAAGTTGGACTCTTAATCTATTTTAATTTAAACAGTACTTTGCATTACAAACTAAAGCCGTGTAAGCCAAAATAAATACTATTTTCCGTGAAAAATTTAAAGCTCCATTCACTTAGCAGATAAGAAAATAAATAAGTAAGCGCTTAACAAGTTTAAGCCGCAAAAGATCCATTTGAGTAAAAGGAGATTTACGCTGACCGTTCAGTTGAAGTTTTGAAATGCGCTTTATAATACCGATAAGTCCTCTGCCACTTTAAATAAAATCTCAAAGCAAAATACTGCTGGAATAACATTTTGTAAAGGGCTTTCTAAACATCGAACGAACGAATATCGAAGGTCGTGTTCTAGAGAGTAATATTTTATCATCATTGTAATTGAATTGAATTGAATTTTACATTTTGAAGTTTAAAATAGGGTACATAAAATGTTTACTTCCTACTTATCTTATTTTTTATATAATGAAAGTAGCAAGTCCACTTGATGTTAAGTAACAACTGCCGCCCATGGACATTTGTAGCCCTCAGATAGGATTAGAGTAGTGCATGATAATGGCCACAGAAGCGTTGCTACCACCGAAGGCTCAGCTGGAACGCCTCAAGAAATGTCGGACGTAACACCCTTACCATAATATATCAAATATTATATAAAAGAGATGTGGAGGTGGTGCCTCCGGAGTCGAATCACAAAAGGTTCTACCAACTTTAAATTTCTAAAGAAAGTCAAATATTTTTCAAGCCGATAACATATTTACGTTGTAGTATCAAAAGCCAAGTCTTTTACTCGATTCATACGAAAAACTCCAGGAACATCACTTTTTTCACTATTCGTGAAATTATGGGGCGCTGTTTTTCATTTCTAAATGAATTTTAAGCATTAACTAATTACAAAGCGCCTTAGTGAGACACACGTTAATCTCATATAAAAAATACAATATCATGTTTTGTTTATTGTAGGCGTATATAAGAATGCGCGTAATTATCGCATCGCACAGTAGTGAAGGAATAACTCAAGAAGAAACTTACATTTCCATTGTTTTCATATAGTTTTAAAAATAACTTAATTTCATTTCCAGCATTGGAATATTAATTGGTTCATAAATTTTTGGTTACTACGAACAACTATAACAACTTATCTTTAGTTTTGATGTCCAACCCGACAGTGGGTCGGGAAAAATATTGCAACTAACTTTGTATACCCTAAGCGTTCTTAAAATAAACACAATTAATCTCTAGGGACCACAGAAATAAACAGTTAAAACAATTAAAACATCACTTTAAAAGTCTAAACGTTTACGTTTCGGTTTATTTAGTAAAAAAACGTGTCACGATTACAGAGCTTTCACAAAACCAACAAACGGATTTGATGAAAAATATTTTGAACAGCTCGGAACACGATGCAGTCGTGGTTTGCCGTTAAAACGCAGAATTTGCCGTACCTATTTGTTGATTTCAATCACGTGCCCCGTTGGAACGCGACTGCTGTAATAACAAGTAAACTGAGCTACAGCTGTTTGAACGATTTGATACCAGTCATATAAAATGGAAAGTCAAAAAATACTTTTAAGTTGCTTTAACTTCGTCATATAGCTTACATTTGAAACGACTCGACTATTGCGTTTTTCTATGTTTATGTTTTGTGATTATATGTTTTGTGTTTGAAATGAAACTCAAACGCAATCTGATGGAAGTGATTGCGACTCTTATCAATAATATAAATACGGGAATACATCAGTAATCAGTAATAATATGACTTTAATCGTATAATCATACATTTATTTAATAGACTTACTTTATTCACTTAATATATAACATAAAATATTAAATATATTTTAAGGAATCTACTGTATAATACCTAAGTAGACGTAAGCTTGAACAAACCCACACTCGACTTGTTACACAGTGAAACGGGGAATTCTACTCCAAAATATAATACTCCTATTCGTAAATTATTAACCGTATTCATACATTATAAGTAGTTTGTGGTAAAACCCTTCTCGGTTCAACTGCAGCGGCTCCACTACCACATATATTTCTGGCTTATAACGTCTATATTAAGTGCCGCTTTGTTCTGGTGAGGTAGACACTTACCCAATTTAGTCCTTCAGGGTAGCAACGCATGTCTCAATGACTTCTAGTAGGCCATGTCCATAGGCGGTAATATCTACAAGCACTTACCATCAGGCAGACTTTGTAGTCTGTGTAGAATGTGTATTCTATGCAGCTACTTTTATGTTAAAAAAATATCAATAAAAGTGAAGAACAATAACCTGTAAATACAATATGCGACAAGAGAGAATTGCATGATCAGTCAGGCCTGTCTGCCAGAATATATACAGTTTGTTGTAATAACCGCAGGTCAGCTCGTAGCGACCTGTAAGTGAGTTACGACACCAAGGGACCGAGTAATTTTGAGAAAACCCTGATCTTCTCCAAGCAAGCGCAGTGTAGATGGAGAAGAATCAAATCTAACTTCTTTTTGTTGGATCTTTTAACCTATTTCTAATCTCTTCAACACATTCTCATTAGAAGTGGGATAAAATTATAGAAAAAACACACGTTAAATATAAATGTTCCATTTTAACAAGTCAATTTTTAATAATATGTTTCTAGTAAAAAGCAAATGAAGACGCCTAAGAATTGTTGTAGTTCTATTACTTGGAAAATGTTTACTTCTAACTTTTTCCTGAATTTACTAGGTACTAAGACAATTAATATCTATTCCTATTAACCTTATGTAGAATAAACATCCAACATCCAAAAAATTTAGAATTCTGGCCTAAAAAAGTTTTACCTCAAAAATATGAAGTGGGTTAAGGTTCTACATACATAGTGTCTAATAGTATTACAACAAAACTCGCTTCCGGGCATTCTATTCAAATCGGGGCATCTCAACTCAGCTGTTCAGCCAGTATGCCGCCGGCGCGTGTCACTTTAAAGCATATTAAGACGGCTTGACATTTGCCTCATGTTAGATTATTACAGGGGATAAATGGCAGATGTTCTCCATAGCTCACATCCCTTCAAGTCGTCATCCTGATAGGCTCTGTAACATTATCATCGAATATATTTCCTGTGTATATACAATATATATATTCCTCACCTTTCCTAAATATATTAGCTACAATTAAAGCTCTTGTTATTCAAACTTTATTCTAATTTTCATCACGTATATTTAAAAGAGCAAGAATATAATAACAGTATTAGTATCAAAATGTACGCGACGAATAGATAACCTCTTCCTTCGTAAAAGCGTAATCTATTTCGTAAAACCTTTCTTGTATACTTATTATTGTATTATGCTTTCGAAAGACAAAAACTCGTCCGATTTGAATCAGTATTTTTTGAGAAAATTGCGTAAATACAAATACATAGCTGTCGAATACAAACCTCTTTTTGAAGTCCGTTAAAAATTAGATAAAACACATTTATTTAATGTTTTGTTGTATACACTAAACACCAAATTTCAGAAAAGATAATAATAATACTCTTAACTTGCCTAACGTTGAGCCGGCATAAATAATTATACGAATTAAATCTCAATATGGCAGTTTAGAATCTCGTAACTCTACACTCAGACGCAAAGCAAACATTCATTTACTTTCTACTCTGCTCAGGGAATTGGGTATACCGTTGCAAACTACAGTTCTTCGTAAAACAAGATCTATGAATACTTGAAGCTCAAAGACAGCATAGAATTTTAATGCTTGATTTGACGATTTCCAATTGTGCAACCCGTAAGTATTGGCCTCGACAACGTATGACAAGATTCCGACTTTGAGACAAAAAAAAAATACTTATGTTTTATGTGTTATCATAATCAATATGATCATACGCATATATATTAGTAAATCGTAAACGTTCGATCACTTCGTGAATAATATACAAATTTAAATAAAGTCCAAAGCAAATTTATCTACTGTAAACGACATATCGATAGAAATCGAAGTTAGTATAAAATTTCAATGAATTCTAAAGAATAGTCCATCAGAGATCATGTTAATATCCTGTATTATCGAACTATATACGCGAAGCGAAACTTTATCCAAGTTTCCGAGTGCACTCCATCGGGGATTGTGCAGTGTCGGGGTTAAGCTGGACGTCCGCCTTACTACCTCTTGATGCATCGCACTCTATAAATAATTTGCTCTTACTGTACAATTTTTATTATGACTATATTTTACCAAAATCATGATAGAATATCCTTAGAATTTGAGTTCGGAAACACCACCGCCACACATACGAGTATATTTGCCTAATAACAGCAGTGTTAACCGCTGCAGCGCTCTACATAGTTTGATACATACATTGTGTTAGGAGAACATGCTTATTAGATGCCTTCTAATCCGAACCGACCTCAGGTAGGATTTTTATACTGTCTGGACTCGATTACAGATGTCAATGGGCGGCAGTTGCTATTTAACATCAGGTGCATTGCGTGCTCGTTTGCTACTACCAACGTATGTATATAAAAATATTGAATTTTAAATGTTTGCACAAGATACTAATAAAGGCTCACTTTGTTTTCAAAAATTAATTTATACATATTTTTTTAGCAGTAACATTTATGTTAGGTAAGTTACATTTATGTTATACTTCTCATAGGGAGTAAGTTTTATTCTATGAGAGATGTTAAATATTATACTCTCTCTATTACTAATATCTTACCTACGTACAAAATTACATACAATAACATACAAAACAAACATAACATCAAAGAGCGCTCAATCTATACATCGCATTTCTCTATTAGAAACTGTATTGCGCTACACTCGGCAATTAACAGCTTAGCTTAGGCCCTCTGCTCTATGACGTTCCAGATTGCATTGCCACGAGGTCGTGATGCTCCCATTTCCCTTTTATTCGGTAATCGGTCCCAGAAATCAGATGCAGCTTTATCGACTTGGAACGAAAACCGCGAACGACAGGCAATGAACGGTTTAAATAAAGTCGTGGTATTTTTATTACAAAATCGTCACGGTCACCGTTTATTTATTACAGTCAGGAGTGTGTTTCTTATCGGATCGAGAAGGGCTGAAGCTCCTTAAGATATTTTTCGACATCATCGTTAACATTAACATGTAATAATTAATTTGTATTGTGCACATCTTTAACACATTAGAAGCGCGTAACTGTAATTTGAATAATCTACGGCTGTTTATTAGTTATCACTTCCAAAGAAAAATAAGATATTGAGAAAATGAGATGATTTTTGTACATATCTACTTCTTGTCACTTGCGAATTAGGTTTGACGAATTTTATTACTCTTCCGAATCAGAACCCTCTTTAATTATTATTTATAACATTTACCCAAATATGTATGTATATGTTTTTTTATAAGATTGAAATAACAAATGAGCTTGCAGCTCAACTGATGAGAAGTGGCCGCTGCCGCTAATATATGTAATTGACTCTGTTTAGAAAAAGGGTTCAACCTTAAGCCGATCATAGATACGTTGTTACACACGAGAACAAAGATGGTCGCCTCATATGTACGTCAGTCGGCATCCGCACCCTTCCACCAAAATGCAAAACTAGTTCCCGCTCGATATGAATGAGGTGATGGTCCTCCCGAGTCGAACCATATAGTTCTACCGCCTCTCAACGTGTACAATGTGTGAATATGTATACTGCACATAAATAGCTCAGGTGAACTCTTAGTTTTCTAGAATGGCAAAGGAGATTACATGGAGGGTTCGAACCTCTAAAATAAAAGGTAAATTACCTGAAACTTTGGACGTCCAATCGCAGTACACTTAAACATAGCAATTACATTTAATAGCTTGCACCTCGCGCCGCAATCAATTCGCTATTCACTAAAATGCGCCTCGTTTTCTGTTTAAATGCAAGGCTGAAATATATTTTGCTATTACTCTTTTAAACTTCTTTCAATTTATCGTAACTTTACCCTATTCGGTTGGTGTTGAAATGGATTTTAGTCATTATTATTGGTTAACATTAATCGTAATAAGGGAATGTAGTGCTTGTGCTTAAATATATTTATTATATGCAAATAGTGGTCTCCGAGAGAGGTCACGCAATGAAATAAAATCTCGACATTAGCGCCCCTCATCGAGCGCAAAAGCAGAATCTTTCATGGAATCAAGCGTAGACACCGTACTAAATTTGATTATTTTACACTTTTTTGTTTGAATTCTATTTGATTTGTGTATATACGCTCCCTATCTATCGTAGGTACATATGTAGGTACTATATCTACGCGGAACTGTACTAAACAACTACCTAAAGTTTTATGGCAATCGGATGAATGGTGTAGTCATGCATAAAGGACAAACAGATAAAGTGCCGTTTATTTTTATATGCACATGTATAGAAGATACAGCAGGCCGATATGTAGATTAGATCGGATAGAGCGAAATATTCACTTAAAATCACATCAAATACCCATCGGTGCCGGTCTAAGTAAAATTTTAGGATACTATAATATCTTTAGAGTCCTTGGAATTCAGTATTCATATATTATAATTTGTCTCACATCACTCCACTCTGAACTGCATTTCCTCCGCTTCTTTAAAGGCAAATAAAGCTGAATCATACTCACGCAACCCCGAGATTGACCAGAATTTTAACGAGGGACCGCTAGACATTTTTTATAAGTGTTTCGACGACCAGATTCATAAACTGATGTTAATGTCAATTGAAATCGAATAACTGTTATATTTCGTCAGATGAGAATAATTAAATACTTCGGACATAATTCTGTTTGAGAGATAGCTAGTCTGCTAATCCGCACTGGCACAGCCATGCCGCCAGCATCATTCAATCAGCCATATTTCCAAGACTAATGTAAGGCTTTGTTTAATATAGAGTACCAACTCAGCTATCTTCTGTTAAGTGCCACGGTAATTATGGAAAAAACTGCAACCGATTTTACAGTTGTTTTACAACTTTTACTACAGAGAACACATCGTACAATCACGTGTACGATAAGGCATAAGGCTAGATAGCTGAAATGACCAAAAAATATACCTTTTGTATCCTTATTGTATTAGTTATTTATAACTTTTTCCACGTGATCACACCGAGCATTAGCCGGTCACTAAGCCACCCGTGCCGACACACCAAAGCCGATTACAATACAACATCGACTATTCAATCAATACAACCTTCGTGTTTATATTTTTATTGCTCGTACACCTTAGTTAGCTATATGGAATACGTAAATATTCCTTATCGGCCTGATCACAAAGTTTAAAGTACATTGTAACAAGTTTTTGAAATAATTTAGTTTTTGTAGAGCAAACAAGTTGTAGACGTTAATGTACTGACATGCACTTACTTCTATCTAGTGTTAGGGATTTTGAATCGTATAGATATAACACGACTATAGAATTCTCCGTTGCCCTTCGCCAGAAAGTGGTTGGTTTTGTGTTTTTAACCCTAGATGAGAAATATAAGTTTACAGTAAACGCTGGTGCCCGTTATCATGCAACGGATATAGTGGTGTTATTCGGACCGAGATTATACAATATTAGATCCAAAACAAGTATCAAAATCCATTAACTTCGACAAAAATTGCACTGGGAACTTACCAAATACCACACTAATGTTACCCTCCACACTGATACTGATCGTCCGTGGTAAAGAATTAATACTTTCAATATGGATTTATAGTCATATAGAGAGCTGTCTATTTTAGCGCATATTTTACATATGGCGTAATTATAAATCTGATGTAAAACTTAACATTATTCAAAATTACATTATCGTCATAAATTTTTAGGATTGTATTCTATATATCTAGTTTCCTCGACATATCTAGTTCACGTCGTTTACTGTTTCCTTCGAGTAAATCCCCACGATTTTTACCTTCACCCAGAAGATACTCTAATTGAATATATTATTCTAATAGGATCAAGCCGACTACCGTGTCTGGCTAGCCGTACCCGAGGTGTTCTTGCGTGAACAACATACACCTATATATATTAAATATTTTGTCACATGTTTATTTTTAGGTATGAAATTGAAATATTGATAGTAGGCACATATTTTAACAAATTCAATTAATCTCTCTTAGTGTGAATATCTGTATTACCCCGCACACTACTAAACTTGAGCGTGACGACACATGGCGAGCGTGGTCGGTCGTCGGTCGCTGACGATCGGTCACTGTCGCCGAAATGACCTGTCGCTCATATATGAACTCTCTAAGAGTTATATTTCGTAAGTAGACACATACTATAAGATTTCTTTGTATATTTTAGAAATCATTCAATTTAAATTGGTAACCTCCGTAAACTGATTGTATCTTCACACCGTTGCCTACTAGCAGTGATTCAAGCCCACTATACCCACGGGTTTCCTGTCAAATGAGAAAAAATTAGGTCATATTCCGTCACGCCGGCTGGATGTGCTTTGATATACCTCGTCGCCCTTGAGTACTGAAAAAATCTTAGGCATTGGATTATCTCAGATTTTTATCGCACCATTAGAACGAGTATTTATGAATTATTACGTATCAGATATATCTAACGAATACCTTAAAAAATCAAACTGTAATATCTGGATTTCTAACTTATAGCCTAACAGCTTTAAATTCAAACCACTAGCACTGCATAAACTGTAAGTAGTGATCACTTCAAATTAGGGAACTACGCGCTTTTTGTCACTCGATTTTAATGAAATTACAGAATGAATCGGACCGTGACAAAGGTACCACGCTCCATATAAAACTCCGCTGAACAGAGGAAAATATAATGAACACTGCTAACGAGTCAAAGAATCTAGACGAATGTTAAATGCGACTTCGGAAAACAAGCTTTTTTTATTTTTGCCATTCAGACGGACATTAAGTGCTAATACCGCCCTTGAACTACTTCAAAATTAAAAATATTCCTTCTTCCAAATAAATGATACAGATCACAATTTCAAAATATAATTCAGTTTTACAAGTCTTGATGATATTTTATAGCTATAGGTCACTATTATTGAAGAACTGGATAT
Source organism: Spathilepia clonius (assembly GCA_018250295.1). Lineage (NCBI taxonomy): Eukaryota > Metazoa > Arthropoda > Insecta > Lepidoptera > Hesperiidae > Spathilepia > Spathilepia clonius. Next base: position 16,335 of record DWRA01000010.1, read on the forward strand.
TTTCAAAACAACGTTTACGTCTACAAACATAGAGCGTGCCAGACACGTGCCACGGCAGGCAAAAAAATATTTTCTACTCTATAAATGTGTATTGACGTTTTTCTGACCGCAACATTTGCGCGGGCACGGGCCGTAGCTGTCAAAATATAGTATTCTGATTATGATTAACGTGTTTTGTGTAATACCAGCCTCTAGCGGATACCCATCAGCTTTCCGATCGCTCCTGACATTCCTTAACTTTGTAGATTAGTCGCGACCTAAACAAACCACGGAGCGCTGCGTTTCAAGGCATTCTTAGCTAAAAATATTAATGACAATTCTATGCCCATTATGTTCTCAAAATGAAAGTTTCATTGAATGAAAAATACTACAACCTTCTTTTAAAATACTTAAAGTGCCATAAAACTTTGTTAATACTAAAATAAATACAGAAACGTGACAATGAATATTTTTGTTTCCTAATTGTTATACAAACCACTTAAAGCAGAGTTTTGTGCAGTAAGTGGAACTGGGAGTATTATTTTCTCACTATAAAATCAGTAAGCGAAGGTTAGAATTTGTATAACGCTTTTAACGACTTTTTTTTACTAAATACGTTACTATACTGAAGTATTACGTGAAATTTAAGTTTAACACTAAATATGCAGGTTATACATACTAAGTATGATACTTAAATTTCATTTTTCTTCATACTTTATAAACTGCGCTAATTTTATTTTTTCGTCTTTTATTTTATTGATGAAGTTGTTAATTATAATTAAGTATGTCAGTTTATCTACGTTAATTGGTTTTAAAAAACAACCTAATATAAAAAAAAAACTAAATATTAACACAAGTTTAAAAAACAGACGAAGCTGGTTCACGTTTTCTAAGAAAGCTACAAAAAATACGCAATATCTACCAAAACAACAATAAACGAAGCGTTTGCCAATCAATACAATAAAACTCGATATAAAGTAAGCACATGAACCGTAACAAACCGTAGTAAACCATTAAACCGGGTATATTTAATGCACTTCTTTCCTATGGCGTCGTATTTTCTACGGAACCCTCGAATCTGGAACGCGTCCAAAAGCGACCTTAGGGTATCCGTCCAGAGCTTTAAGATACAAACTCGTATATTATCGCCGCTGAATAGCGAAAATATCTTACATAATGAGACATAACGACGGCAAACAGGTTTTCGACGAAATTATTAATTGGTATGTGTGTGTTCTCTTGATGTTTTTATAAAGCGTTCCAACAAAGTGTTCAGGTCTAGGAAAGCATTATGGCTCAGATAGAACTCCTATTTAAGATTGATTACTGACTTACATGGGCGGCAGTGATCACTAAATATCAGGATTTCACATTGCAGACAACATCATTTTTACAAGCACATTTTAAATGGATACTCATTACTTAAATGAATCATTCATTCCTTTTTCAAGTTTTTCCAAGTATCCATTTGGTTAAATATATTTATTCAAAATAACTTTTATTGTACCTTATGTGTTAATTTTTGTACGTTGTCACTACTTTACGTTATTATTTACTTATAAAATTTGCCGATTTCATTGAATTTTTCACGTTTAAACATAATTGTATATTCTTTAAAATATGATCAGGTAATGATAGCATATGTTAACAAAACAACTTAATATTAAATAATTGCAATACTGTCAAGAAACCCGGAACATTAAAAGGACTGCTGTTATAAAACAGACATTTGGTATTAACTGTGGTGCCAATACATTGTAATATTTTTAGCACCTCGGACTTTTCCAACTTTCTACCATCGAACTCAGCGATGATCTCCATACGACCGCATGCACTACGTTCACGCCCGGAATCATTCGAAACATACAGGCAATATCTTAATGCCGCCTTTTTCCAAAGTCCGCATTTCCGTAGCATCTCAGATTCTCTATTTATTAAATACATTCCTCTGTAATGTCATACCTCCACAATGCCCGAGCTTTGTGTGGCCAATGCATTCAGCTTAAAATGTTCGGAGATTTTATTCCAGCTATGTACCAGTGACGTCATCTGCTAGGGGTGACGTAACTCCAATAGGGGCTTTGTTTTCGTATTGTGATACAGTAAGACGTTGTTATGTTTTGTTAGAAATATAACAAGATATTTTCTCGGCCTATTCTTTCCCTAATGTCGTTCAACGCTTATTTCTATCGGTGTTTCCTAATATCAGAACGATTCGCTTGTATCGGAAGGTAGGCGTCGTATTAATCATACGCATTAATATTTACTTTTAATTAAAGATTTTATGTTATATTTAAAACATCTCATATCAAAAATATCTCGTATTACATCATGTTCACAAATATTACTGGTTTTATTATTCTCATGCTTGTCCAAAACGATCAACAAGTAGCCAGTAAAACAATTAGCAAGGAATCTGAGCCAATCCACTCAAAATTCACTGCTCCTACATACAGTTGTATGTTAACAGTCTTGTATAATTAGGAGCCGAAATAGCAATTGAAGAGTTACCTAGCAGTCGAAGTTCTTACTTCATTTTATTATATTAAAGAAGTAGTAAACTAACGTGTAGTCCAACTGATGGGAAGTGGCCACTGCAGCCCATGGACATCGGTAATCGATCCCAGATACAATTAGAATCCTATCTGTGGGCGATCACAGATTAGTCATTGTCCCCGAAGATTAAGTTAAACACCACGATTAATTACGTCTTCCTTATCACATCCTTCAAACCAGAAAATAGCAGCGCTTACGACTGTTGTCACAAGGTAGAAAAAAGTGGCGGTGGTGCCACCGGCGTTGTCATTACATCCTGTACTTTTTATTACGTCCATATTCATTACTTCCCTCGTACATACAGCTTACAAATATCGTCATCGAGCAATAATAAATCTACCAGCCAGGTTCCCAATATTAATTTTCCATTAACGTGCCGGGGGTAAATCATTCGGTGCCGTCCGTCCACCGCGACTGACATATTTCACGAAATGAATTGAGTTACATGTGCACGTCGTGGTGTAATTTAATGCACCGCGAAGCGCGGTTCGATTGCCAGTACAATGCGAAGTAACAACGAATTTTACATTTTAGTACATTTGACTCGTTTAAAAAAACTTCAATGAACTACTAATTTATATAATCGAATCTGCAAAGAATATCTATTGCACTCGTGGACATTGGTAAATGTTGTTACAGGCTTGCTTATAATAAACTTTAATGCTTGAATCAATGAATGTATTGAAAGAAATCGGCCTAAAGTGGGTCATAGATGTGTTGATCGTAGAAACACATCGTATGAGCAAGTATAAACATTACTATGTTAAAGCAAGTGCAAGCACTGGTAGATTAAAGCAGTAAAAGAGGTACTTTATAACATTTATTTTTAATCGCACTTTCAGCGCCGCATGCATGTTTCAAGACCTAAATATTATGTGGGACTACATAATATAATCTTTGAGCTTCTTAAAAAACTGTTTTAAACTAAAATTTATGTATTTTTGCAAACAAAGTGTACTAAAACTTTTATTCCAAACAGTCGTTATTCGCTGTTTAAAGGGTAGAGGCAATATAATTGACAATGAGAGAAGTATTCCATCTAGCTCCAGTCGAAATCCACCTGCGACCTTATTCAGACAGACCGAAGTTTCTTGAACAGATACTTGAGTAGTTGTGTATTTATCATGTTTTAGTTAACACGTTCTACCTCTGTTCTGGATCAAAGTTTCAAAACTTAAGCAAAAAGGGGAAAATGACAAAACTTTCTGATAATAAACTACGCTACAATATTCGCAAACTGTTTGATACAGTTAAGTGAATGTAAAATTTCAAAATCAGTTGGCCCATTTTCTGTCCACAATCTTGAATTTTAATTAAATTTTCGTTATAAGGACTTTTGGTCTTTTTAGCCTTCAGAAATGTTCACTTACTGCAAACTATGTTAACAGCTGAAATACGAAAATGTTTCACAAGAAATAGTATTTTTTGGTTTATTTTCTTGTCATTTTTTCTGTGTGTTTTATTTTTCATGTCAAAAATAAGGAATAAAACAGCTTTTAAAGTTTTAAAGCTCAATAATATCGAACACGTAAAAGGCGGATAACTTTACGTTAATACAAGTATCAATAAATCCCTAAGAATCAAGAGCAATTAAGGTAATTTGTAAATATCTTTGACCAAATTTTCATTATAGCCAAAACCCAATCCAATCAGTTCTATATGAACCAGTCCTTGTGTATAAAACGTAACCAGAATTACAAAATGTGATTACGATTACGTTTACAATATTCGAACACTTATTTGAAAAAAATAATAATCCTAGAGAGTAAAAGTTATGTATGAATGAATCCATATGTAAAGCGTAAACATAATTACGAATTATGATTACAATTACATTTACAGTATTTGATAATTTGTTTGAAAAGAAACAATCTAAGTCAATTCTATATAAAATAATCTATACGTAAAAGGGAAAAAAGTGTACTTTATTATAAAGAACGAATAAATCGTATGAAAACTATAATGTTACAGGTTACCGTACTTGCCGGCACGTAAAATTTTGGAATGAAATAGATTTTCCATTGACAATAACACGCCATCTTGACACGAATATGCTCACTCAATGAAAAGTTATCTCAACATTCGATACCTAAAATTACTTTAAAACAACTTTTGACTGAGATTAATTGCCACTGGCGGTCACCCACTATTTCCAATTACTGGTCCAATGACGCGAGAAAGTTGAGCCGCTGTGGCGAACCTCGCGTCTAATGGTAACTGTAGGACCAATCGATTCGAAACTGATTTCACACTGAAACTCCACTGCGATCGTGGTCAATTTTATAAAGCGCTAGAATAGTTTCAAAATTTAGTGGTTGTTTTCTGGTAAGCTGCGCTCGCCAAATAGTTTGTTTTATGAAAACTAGTGAACTCGGGCAGAGGTTGTGCTGTGCCAAAAATATTGACATGAGCGGCACCTACTGCGTTCACTTATCGCAGGATAGAGGTGCTAACTGTGACTAGAGATCTTCGCGGATTTATATAAAATCTTCTTAAAGGTATATTAAGATCGGATGAATTGTGTAGTACCGTATAAAGTACAGGCAGACATGTATTCATTTTTATCCATCCAGATATTAGTAACAAACAGTCCACCTCATGGTAAGCGACATCTACCGCCCGCAGATATCTACAGTCAACCACAGTTAAGATTGGAGTACTAGCTGTGACGAGCACATATGCATTGCTACCTCTGCCGACTACATTGATCAAAAATTGTCCTTTACCGTTCAAACCAGAAGACAGCATCGCATAACACAGTTATCATTACAAAGAAATAAGTATGACGTTAGTACCTCTGGAGTCGAACCAAAAGAGTTCTACCACCTTGAATTCTAATTATTAGTGCAATGACACGAGAAAATTGAACTCTATAGAAACCTTACTAAAAGTAACTTCAATGCCTACCAATCGATTGGAAACTACTTTTACACTATTTTCCGAAGTCTACTGCGATCCGACACCTACAAAATCTGTAATCGTCCCCAGGCAAAATTAGAAGCCCTTGAGGACTAAATTGCAACGCCACGGATAAGTGCGTCTCCCCTGCCACACCCTTCAAACACAGCAGCTCTTACTACTGCCGTAAGTAGGCAGAAAAAGTGTTGCCTTGTGCTTTCGACGACGACAAAAAGTGGAGATGTACCAGTTTTAAAAAGAAAATTACTATTGTAAAATCCTATACCGAGATGTCAAGAATATTTCGGTGCTAGAAAATTGACACGTGTGACGCTCGGACGTGCTTCGGTTGAACTTGCGCTAGTGTCATAGATATCGCACGCCTAGATATATACAGCCTCTGTCAAAATCGTATTTCTATTCGATATAATGCTGCTATCTGTATGTTATTGGAGTACGTCATTTAAATATATATCACATTGTTGTAATAAAAAATTAAAACAAGCAAAGGCTATTTTTCTTCATTATGTTTTGGACACAAAGAGATAGTTAATCAAAATGGGATGCTTTTCATCTTGTGATCCAGCAACTTTTAACAATATGCAAGGATTTTGAGACCTAAAAAAGGCACAAGCGTCGCTTTTAAACGAAATGTCTTCAACTAAATAGGAGTAAGAAATACGGACAAATTAGTATTTTGCTGCGACAACTCGAGTTGAAATCTCGAAACAAAATGGACAAGTGGCGTTATCCGCGAGCCGTATCGTGTCGCTAGAAACTTCTCGAGATCTAAGACTTACGTGAATCACTTCAAGTGGTCTCAGTGTTTTAAAAGTTTCACCGACTTTACTTTTAAAATATTTTTGGGGGATACCATGTTTAGACAAATGACAAACTGATTTAATACTCAATACTTTTATTCGAAGTATTACTGTGTTTACAAGATTCTTTTGACCACTAACAGTTAAATAAATTAAACTAACGGAGAAAGCAGCGCTGGACACTTTTATTTTATTATTTTTATTGTTAGATACTTAGTGTATAGATGTAATCCTTTTTAATGTATCTCCTCATAAGTAGGAGAGACAGCATACTCCAATACATTGCTCCAATGTAATTTGTGAAAGAATTTCTATTAAATCTAAACCTAAGAGACCTTCAAATTAAATTATGATATATGTCGCATTTATTTCTTCAGACATTGTACGTGTTAGACACATGCCGTGACAGGGAAAAATGATATCGTTCGTAATCATTGAAAGTACAATAATTTTGTGCCCAATTCAGAAGAGAATATAACGAAGCCATTGTATTTAAAATAACAACTTTTTGTAAATTGTATTTCACAATAAACACAATTTGACTTAATGTATAAATATATTTACATTCTCCGTCATATGATCGCGCAGACACGAGCTGTATCGGTCAAAGTATTACATAGAAAAATATGATTTGATCTGATACTGAATGGGCCTCAATTGTATTTTATCAAAACATATTGTTGGACAAATTTGTTTAGTGGGTTAACCTACAACACAAATTTGTAGCATCTAATAGCTCGATGACGAACGAATAAGTATACATAAGTCAATAAGTAAAGAAGACCCATGTTTTTTTAATTACGCGAATACTTCGGAGCATCGTCAGAACTTTGAGGCTTCTTTTAAGCGGATTATTAGAGTACAAGGAAGGCCCGTGTCGAAATGAGATTCGAATTTTTCGCCCTAAACTCACTGCGTACCTAGCTATAATGTATTCCTATACTGTAAATCTTCGTTTTTAGAATTTTTCGAGCAAAAACAATATATATATTTTTTTTATGGTATAGAAGTAGCAATCGAGAATGTAGTCCACCTAATGGCAAGTGGCTGGTGTCACATGGACACCACCATGGACATTAGTAAACAAGCGCAGATAAGATTTAGCTACCCCTAAAGACCAAGTTGCAACGCCTCGTATGTCGCCCTTACCACACCATTCGAAACACCAAAACTAGTGCTCAAGTCTATTTTTCAACCACACCCGTAACACTTAACGCACACTAGTACATACGCGTTAAGTACTCACGAGTTACAACCCTCTGATTCGGGGTCGATAGCAGCAAAACCCCAACTCGTCCTGGCACACCCGATCAATACAGGTGTTACACTAAACTTACGTCTTAATATGTGCGTTTGTTTCATTAGGTGTTCTGGTAAATTAAATGTTATGAGCCCGTTGAACTAGTATAAATGATTTATCCACGTCTTAGTAGGCTTGACTTACGTAATAAAAATTATATAATTCACCCGAGGTGCCAGTTTTGGATTAAACGGTTTTAGTATTTTATTTGCAATATCGAAACTCGCATATTTATGTACATACGTCAAATAACTCATTTTTACTTAATGTTACCATAGTTAGCTTAAAGAATCTCATCGCCGTTTTATACTCATAATGATTATTGTATTCTCATATGAAAATCAATGCTGCTCTAGCAAAATAATTCCATTATTTTCTTGATTGCATCCATATCATCATTATCTTCACTAAGAAAAGGGAAGTGCTTCTTGTAGCAAAAGTTCAATAAAAGCTGTTATTATTGTCTGTTATTGTCGCAGTCTCTTTGGAGATAATTTCGAAGTATTCGCAACCCGCATTGCATTATTGCCATCACAGATGCGTCGCAAAATTCGATACCCAGCCAGTGTGAAATCTAAATGATAGGTTCAAATATTCTTTGAGAATATGTGCATCCGAAATCGTGCCCACAACACACCATCTTAGTAAGTAATAAGTTGTTACGCCATAAAGAGTTTATTATTATAAAATATTTAAAAAAACAATCAAACTTTTAGTTGTGTAGTATATCAATAAATATAAATCATTGGCAACAATCTGTGCAGATAATAACATTTTGTTCCCGAAAATAATACAATGGGAGTTTCAGTCCAGCTTTGTGCCACCGTCAGCCGTGAAATTATTTTGTCAGTATTGAATGTTCTACTGATCTTTTTGTTACGGCTCAAATCAGTGAAAAATACAAACCTCATTCGAAAGCAACGAAAAACAAACTTATCTTAAAACAGTACTGGAAAGAGATAATTTAGTACAAGGCAAATAAAAGAAAATATTTTTATACAATAAATTATATTGTTAAAAGTCTATAGATAACAGAAATTACAATTTAATCCTTTAAAAGCAACGCATTTGTGACCGACTTCGAGTAAAACTACGATACTATTTAGAGTTAACATATCCACGTACAGTACTTTTCCTTTACGAGGACAGCACTACAATAGTAATGAAAAATACAATAAATGGATTTGTATTCAACTTTTCATTTCTATTCCCACCTTATGCAAGATTTTTCATTTCCAATAAATATAATGGGAATTCAATCTGTCGTGGCTCGTATCGTAGCCAATATTTCTGTCACCGGCAGAGCCATTCCTTAGCAATTTAATTTCCCTCTGGACTTGAATCAGGTGATAGCACCTTGTCATACCGGTTGTCTGATTATTCGAAGTCCAAATCTGAATGAAGTGAACCGTTACTTAACTTTTATTTTATTTGTTAGGGTAATAAAATATTTTTTTTAGATGCTTTGACTCCCAATAATCGCGTTCTCTATAATATGTGTTAGATCGAAATATATTTATAAATAAATATGAAAAAAAACACTTTATAACGTTACTGATTACACGACCGTTCTTCGTCATTATCAAACCCAGTTCAAAGTGACTATGACTTGAAATATACGTACTATATCGTATATTAACAAAACAATTTTCATCGAATACTACTAAAAACGGCTAATATTTTCATTAAAACATCATTAAAATATACCTTCATAACAGTAGTATAAAACGTTTAGATAAAATGAAACGATCTTTGCCTTCCGGAAGTTTTCAAGAAAATGTATTCAGCGAGTCTCCAGAGTATTATCTAGGAGTTAATTGTTTAGTCTATAACAAGTTTCACTCAGCGGATTTCCAGGTGCGGCTACACAACATTAAGCCTCATTATGAAGTTTTCTAAATATAAAACTGTGCCCAGGTATTATTATACATCAGACTGTTTAGTATGAAGATTGCAGAATTGTTTGTAGTTCGACTCAAGAAGCATCAGTGCACCTCTTTCTGCCTAATATTAGCTGTTTTAAGTGCTCCTGTATTCTGGTTTGAAGGGTGTGCTACGGAAGACATACTTATCCGAGGCGTTCCAACTTAATCCTCAGGGGTAGCTACGCATCTGTGGTGGGCCTCAGATAGGACTCTACTTTTAACTAGGTTGGCTTACAAATGCCCATAGGTGACAGATGGACTGCATGCTCGTTTGCTATTCCGCTACGTAAAAATGGCATTGCATCTTTGATCAATTTCACGAAAAAAGTTAGTAAAAAGTTAGTGATTTCCACGGCTAGTCAATACCACTTACCGTCAAGTGGATTGCACGATCGTTCTCTACTTTATTGTTACAAAAATAATTCAATAATTAATTAAAAGTACAATATCGTCAATTACTGTCATTTCACGCATTTATCATTATGAGTGAAACGAAAACTTATGTCGGTAGCTTTATATATTGAAGCGCATTTTCATCCTATATAGATTATACAGCTTATGCACGTCAGGGCCGATATCCATCGTATTTTATATAACACATCATGTCATTTGTAAGCCCCTCATATTTATTGGCTATTAAAATCGTGTAACCTTGTTACAAAAAAGGGCAGCATAAAATCATAATAGAAATAGGCCTAGGACGCCAACTAACAAAAACAGTCTGAATAAGTTATACACTAAGTAGCAAAAAGAGCGAGTAAATTGGACTGCCATTCAATTTTTGGATGAAACTTCAGTGTGATGAAAGAGAGATAAATGTAAAAAATCTACTAACGAAAAACACGCGAAAATCTATTGTCTGTCTGTTTAATTACGGGGCAGAGCACCACGTTTTTCCTCGGTGGCCGCACTCAACCTATTTGTACCACAGCGCTGGGGATTTAAAAAGAATTTAGCCGGAAAATAAACCGCTTAAATGCGTATAATAACGATAATGCACATGTGAACAATTTGCAAGTACATACTAAATATAATTTTTACTTGTCCGAATGTACATGTAACTTCACAATCTGTATACATGTGTTGAATTATGTTTAAAGATAATTAATTTACACTAAAATAAAACCATCTTTTTATTTATGTCAACACATAAATAAATACTTCTTCTACACTAACAAAGCCTAAGATTCTCCCTAATGTAGGTTCAAAACAAACATTTACACAAATACCGTGCCTCATTTAATCATATTTCTCAGTGTGGATTTTAAATTTGAAACACTTTCCCGCAAATAGTGAATAAAAAAGCATTTTATTTTTTATTTGTAACAAACTTTTAGACTGAACTTTACTCGTCTGAAAATTTTATTTTGCAGCTTGGTGGGTCCCTCATATAGTTTTACAAATGAAACACCTCATCGCGTCGGCTGAAGTGATGCTTTCATTTACATATAACTATGAAAAGCGTCAGTTTTTTAAAAGTCGTTTCCGAGTAATAAAATTAAATAGGAGCATACAATATTATTAGATATTTGATATAATGAATTAAGATATTTTAGACAGTTAGTCGTAGAATCTTAATAACTTATTATTTCTAATAGTTGCAGGATTTTGTATTTCGATACACATTGTAATTTAATTACAATTAAACACGATTTAATTATGTAAATCATGAAAATGTAATTTAATTACAATTTTCAATCTTAGTTCATGACTCTATCAATTGAATTAAAATGGTTTCACCAAACGAATTGGCATTATAATAATACAGTCTAATTATTAAAAAGCTCTCCCAGCTTTATAAAATAGGAAAGTTGTCGAAAAGTAGGGAATGGTTGGAAAATATAGTGAAAACAGACAGTTTGGTGAAAAACTCTCCGGAAACGAAAACAAGGAAGGCCAGCGGATCCAAACACTGCCAACAGTATTTTAAATCACTACTGCAGCAGAAATCTAAATGCTAGAATGTTGAATAGAGTGCTATTCAACATTTTCAGTTGTAGGGAAAAGTAATAAAATTCTTTATTACACATAAAAAATCTCACCGAGTTTAACATATGCATTCATTTGAAAAGTAGGTATCATTATAATCATGTGATGAATTTTAACTCATTCCACCAAGGCCACGGTGGAACATACCTCAACTGAGAGGGAACGTTTGCAGTATGACTTATTTGTAGAGTTCATACGTGTTGTAGAACAAATTTTATTACAGTATTCCCTCGCAATGTTTTTCTAAAGTTTAAAATGTTCCTAATAAGTACGCAACATAAACATTATTAGTACAATACTTAAACTTTTACCAAAATTAAATATATTAAACAATAGGTAGATGACTTAAGCGTGGTCTTACCGTAACCCCGGTATAATAGCCGCCTCCGACTTTGCATGTGAAACAAATGGGACCATCGATCTTGTTAATCTACAACTTAGAGGGTTTCTTGGCTTCGCTGTAAGAAAATCACTTTAGTAGAAGATATTCTATAATGAATAGACTAAATAAAATAGTGATACCAACATTCGGTATATGACTAAATGTTAATTAATATTTCATTTATTGCAAATAGTAACAAATGATTTATTCTTAAAATATTGAGATCCATATTACGCTCAGAGAAACCGCAAAACATATAATAATTAATATATTATATTGGAATACATCCATTTCAGGAAATGGCTCGGCTCCTGTCTTACCGATTTATCAAATTTTCGGTAAATAATAATAACTAATACGCGAAAACATTTAAACAGCGATGTATATTATTGAGCGACTTCAAATTACAAGGGAAGCGACTGAATAAGAAACTCAGTATAATGTATTATATACCATTTTCTTACAAGCTAAATCTAAATATAGTTAAAACGTATATGTTTGTCTGTTTTAAATGTATTGCATTCAAATTCAAATCACATAACGCTATAGAGTTTCCACTTCTAAAACTTAAGAGTATAGACAAAGTAATACTTTTAGAGAAATAGTAGAGTGAGTAACTCGTTACTCGCTGTGGGTAGGCAGGACTAATGCTGAACAACCGACTTCTCAAGCACCCGCCTGTTTTTCTACTTTGTTTCAACTGTAAATATTTTCCTTTTTACGAGTAGTTTCACAGCTAAGTTTGCAGTTTTCAAGCTCCCGAAGAAAACTATTTCAGTAGTAAGTTTTTCAGAGCATTTTTTTATTGCGAGATTCTTCTTTATGAAGTTTTCCTTTGTAACAAAGAGTTGACAAAATGGAGTGTCCTTGAGGCACTCCGACAAAGTTCTCATAATTATGACAACGAATACTATTATTTGGATGTTGCTATAACACTACTTGTTTTCATCTATCATTTTAATGTGTAAAAATCACTCACTAACGATTTAATTTATTACCACCACGATTATAAATTAAAAAACCCAATGAAATGCTGGAAATTTGAAACTTGGTATTTTATGTTTTTTTTTAATGCGGTGCAAACGAAGGTGACTGTTTTCCATTAGTCAGCTCGTTAATAATAAACTTATACATAAATTGCTTTGTAACTAGATATGAATACGTGTTTTTGCATTGCCTAAAATCCTAGATAAACTTTTCACTAAACTCAAAGTAAAACAAAAATACACTTACTCTCGCATTAAGATAAGAGCAAGAGAAACAAGGATAATCCACTTTTATCGCATCGGCAATTCTCCTTAATAATTGAGGATCGTTATCTCAAGATTCCTTTGCAGTAGCTACTCTTTCTGTTATAGAAATTTGTGTAGTTTGTTTAAATTTTTAAAAATTATAATGTTAACAAGCATGTATGTACTTTTTATAATCATAATATTCAAAATGTTTAATATACCGTAATAATTAAATAATTTTAAAAATCGTATTTTAGCAGATCTGCTAAGTTTTTCTTATAGTGTAATTTTATTATTTACATTTTTTATAACATACTGTCGCCTATGGATATCTGTAGATAATCCCAGATAAGATTAGTGTCACAGATGCATAGCGAGCAACAAGGATTACATCGCCCGTTAAACTGGAACACAGGAGCGTTTAACCCTGTTATTATTAGGTACAAGTCAAAGATATTCTAAGTATATATAAATCTTTCTTCATAATTACACCTAAGCCCGACTGCTTCAAGTATTTTTCGACAATAAACTTGTATCAAAACTAACATGAACAGAATATAACAATGCTGAATAAAAATATCTGTTTCACTCCCCAATTTCAATAAAATTAGGACAAATAAACATGAGCGAGCTTTCTTGTAACACTCAAAACAATACGAGTATTACAGAACGCTTGACGTACTCATACCCCATTGATTTTTCTAGCAACAATCGAAACATGACGCGAGCACGATTGAACAATGGAGCGAGTGTCGCCGTCGTTCGCGTACTGCCACTTTAATTACACCGTGTCTATTAACCGCCAGGACTTATTACTACCGATATCAGTGTGCTGATAAAGCGGATTAAAGTGTTTGTTACTGAGCTGAAGTTAGCCATTGAATTAGTGACCGCGTAGACCTTTAAATCACAAAAAATTGTAGCGTTAACATCGCGACGTAAACTCATTTCATAGAGTGTCAGGTGAAAAACAGAACTCACTTTAAAAGAGTCTGTTATCTTTTACAATAACATTTTTATAAGCATCACATTGCTGCAAAATCTAAAAGTCTATAAATCTAGACATTTTATTCCAATCCTTGTCATTGGAGGACAAAGATTATTATTAAGTTGAATATTACAAGTCTGCGTCTACAAGTTTTGCCTACTCGAGATCAAAGTTTGTTAATTTATACCCACTATAAATTGTCAAATTTCGATCTTTAGTAGGCAGAAATTGTATAGATTGATTATATTAAAAACGGGCGTTAGTTATCTTTAGTAGTTTAAATGTTTTCATTGTAAGCTACGTAGGCAGTGTCTACATGACGCGTAGAACAACTACGTGTTCGACATATTCTCGCGTAGAAAGATAGACATTGTATTCTGAACTCGAATCATTTATGAGGTAAACGTGATCTTAATTTGCGTTAATCTGCGAAATAATAATTTAGGCGACATTAAGCTTGTAACATGTTACTCACGTAAACATGATAACATTTGTTAAACACTATATCTGTCTTGTTTTTGAAATCTTTATAACTTAATCAGTTCTATAATTTCCGTCGTAAATACCAACCACATTTTTTTATGATGGAAATAGCAAACGAGTAAACCTCATGAATGATGGTAAATGCCAACTGCCGCCCTTGGGCGTCTGTAATCGACCTCGGATTAAATTAGCATCCTACCTAAAGTGATTCACAAATACTTTGCTGCCCCTGAAGACTAAGTTTGAACTGCTCGGATAAGTATGTTTCCTTATGACACCTTTCAAACTAGAACCCAACGGCGTTTAATACAGTTGTTAGTAGGCACAAAAAAGTGTGGCGATCGTGCCTCCAGAGTTGTGTATCGGTTCTGGGACGTTTGAGGTACCACCTTGTTTGCCAGTAACAGGATTTTACATAAAAATAGGAGATTTTTCTTATGAACTCATAGTAAAGTAATAGCGATAAACAAATAAGCACCTAATTAAATGATCAAAAGCGGAAGCACTCGAGCAGCTGAGCGCGAAGCCTCGAACCGCTGACTTCGAACGACTTGAAGAGGTTAAGAACCCCTGATGTGTCACGATCTGCGCTCGACCGTACCGACCTTACTGTAGTTATCTCACTATTAGCGCAAGGAAATTATGAATTTAAAAGTTGAAGAATAATTAAGTTACCGACTACAAAAATAGATAATACCGCCTCAATACCTATATACGTAAATAGATACAAATATATACTCGAAATAATGGTTATTCCTAGTTCTTGAATACAAATCTAGTCCAGTCGATCCTAAACTCGAAACAATTCCAAATATCTTATAAACAACAATCCCAATGCCAACCTCTGACAGTCAATTGGTACGAATATCCTCTCACCATCGGAGACTGGGTTTTAAGCCCCATACATGTTACTTATCAGTCGATTGCCACTTATTCTACATTATACGCTAGACTTACTATAACATGAGTGAAAATATTATGCAGTTGAGAAAAATTAATTTTAATATAGCGGCCTTTAATTCCCTCTCAATCCTTGATTGACTTCCATAAGAGTATTCAAGCAATAGTCATTCTTGTAATTTGCACCATTTTAATTCCAAAGGTAGGATAATAAATGAGAATATCACTTGTCTTGTATATTACGAGTAACGGGTTAGAAACAAAAGACACTTCTGTTGGCAATTCAAAATTTTAAAACGTAGTCAGATATTTATAAAGAAAATCTGAAGCGCATTCGTAAGATGGATCAGCTATCGCCGTCAAAGCCAAAGTAGAAACTCATTTACGGACCGAATGATTCATTTATTCAAAACTGATTCATGAATGCTTTTTGAACCTCAGAGGCCAAAGATATGATGGGTGTAAAGGAAAAAGAAATTAAAATAGAAATAAAAATGATAAGATAAAATGACTCATGAGATACAAAACTCTTCATTATTTTTAAACTCTTCAATATTATACCCTACTTTATTTGTCAATACAGATAAAAAATGTATCGTTTAACCATGAAATAGAAAAAATACATGAAAAGTAAAAAATTAAAGCGCGGAATCGAAATGGATTGCGGATACTTTTTAATCACTAGGCTATCACAGCCGTTTTACCTTATATATTACTGTAGCTATATAGGCATATCACATAAACTATTACATTGCGTCATGTAGTTAAAATATTTATTGCGGTAACCTCCAACCGCAGTGCTTTATTAATTTCCGACGGATGACAGTGCAGTAAATTTAATTGCATTTAACAAAACTAAATGGTTAACGTTGCTGAAACGTACAGAACTGGTTTAAGATAATGCAATTTGACTTTTTTAAGGCTTCAGTTATATACAATAGTATAAACTTTCGTTGTTTTATAACAAAATAGTAAATTAGAAAAAATATCGTTGAGTAAATAAATACTGCTATTTTATTTCCCAGTTTACCTTTTATACAATTTAAGATAATTTCGGCGCAAGTTTTATTTCAATTGAAAAGTCTTCACAGGACCTGACTTTACGTTTGAAAATCACCGACTTGCCACTTCTATGAAGGGTTACATTTTTACCCGTTACCATTTACCCTTTACCATGCCAAGCGTGCATAAAGTTAAAATGAGAGGGTGCCTCTAGATTCTGACCCGTTTCGAGTGCAAGAGCAACAAGTATGTTCATTCTCCAAAGAATCCAGTTTTCGATGACCGGCCCGTTGACCTAATTTATGCGAAGAACACAATGTGTCACTATAAAAAATGAAGCGTATATGTGCTTAAGATCTTGTGCTAACTATTCAAGCTCTTTTAATAATAGGTTAAAAATATTTGAACCCTTCGACTACGAAACACATACGCGGTCTTCTTCCTTATACGACAATTTTCGACCTCTCTCTTGCAGTTGGCTGTGGTCGGTGTCGGTCGATGTGTTAGATGGTGACCGCTAAACTTCGTGCGCACTTCCATACTTCAGCAGATACGTTAAAGTATTCGTCCCAATTGATATAATTACGGTTGTTATACATACCTTATCGGAGGGCTTGGGCCATTAATTCACCTTCTTTTCTTCAACAAACCTAATTGTAGCAACATCAGAGTTGCAAAGCAAGATGTTTTGATATTGTTTTATATCAGTCACTATTGCGTTGAATTTATGCAGATAAAGTCCATTCTTTCGAGGTTCTAGCAATAAATTGCCTCAAAAATCATTAAAAAGTAATCAAACTCAGACTGCATAGTTATTCTTCTCGCTGAATGCAAGTTATTTTCTGGCGTACTTATATTTCTAGAAACGATTCGTTAAGGCACTAGTTTTACTGTGAATTTAAGTAATTGAGGTTGGGGCGAATAAATATATTCAAGTTGCTTAATACGTTTATGTAATTGTATTTATGTAATATATTCTCGTACTACCCTTTTATCAACTGTTCTAGCATTCTTACGCCAATCGATAAGATTGGTGGAACATCATAACCCTGGTCTATACGAATGTAACCAGCAGCACTGGGTTAACTGTTCTGTTCCTCCATCCTATTCCTTTAGCTTATGCTAAAATCTTATTATACGTCAACATACCATCTGATCACCTCTCCGAATGAGAGGGATTTAGGGGTTAGTCCACCTCGGTTGCTCTATGCGAATTTACAAACTTCACACACCCTTGAGAACTATTTTTAGCAACTCCCAGGACTAGGTTTCCTCGCAACGTATTCCATCATCATTATAGCAAGTGATAACTAATTTCAAATAAGCACAAAACTTGAAAAAATCACAGCTGGGTTTAGATGTTTTGGAGCTCGGATTCCTAGATTGAGAGGCTCAATTTAGAATACTAGGCTACCATTGCCTTATTCTTATTATCGTCTATTAAACTAAAACTTGTATTTACACATATCTTGATTCCCCTTGGTGTAACAATTCAATTAATCACTGTAACTCTTTGCCTTAGAAAATGTAGTTAAATCCCAGGGTTGACTTGCGAAGTTAATGAGCGGGCGATAGCCGTAATACATAGATCATTAACGAAAAACTGGAAAGCTCGTTCAGTGTTTTACGTAACTTTCTGTATAAAGCTTTACCTGTTTTATTAATCTGCAGTTTCTTTGATGCTGATATTACTTCTTCAGCAAAATTTAATTAATTTGTTATTTTTGTTATTCCCTAACTCCTTATTTTTAGTTCTTAGAGACCTGTAGTTTAATGGCGTATACGTATATTAATATTTATAAATAAAAATACTGATAAACTACAAAGCCTTTTGTCAAAAATCGTAACTATAAAAAATAAAGAAATAAAATCATTTGTTAAACAAACTTACATATATATTCTAAACTTTCTAAAGAACTTATAATTAGCAGAATAATAGTTTGTCATAAATACACTTAAAAGCTGTAACGGCAAACGAACAAAAATATTAAAAATCATAATTTTTATGAAAACACATGAAATATTTTTATAAGTAATAACCAGACGATTACGTCTACGTTTGAGAGATACCATTGCAGACAAAACTGAAGAGAGAGTTTTGAGATTTCGGAGTCTGAAACTTGATATCTGGAAACCAATTTTGAGTTACATTGCTTTGAGATCTCCTTTGTAGTCGGCGTAAGCCTGTTGTTAGATATCTGCTTTGTGACCGTCCATTTCTATTTGGAGATCTAGTTTAACGAGACTTCGAAAGAACATTACTAGAAATAAAACCAATGAATTGCGACCGACCTTAATCACCGCCATATCTTTTATTAAATGAAATTACAAAACGAGTGTTAGCGTCAAACATCAACGAATTTCTACCTTACTATTTAAGAAATGAATAGCCTTTAATATACACACATCAGACACATAATAAAACAAACAATGAAACAATTTACTACAACTGTTGTTTAACCGCGGAAGGCTGTCCACAGAATTGAGGGCCGTAAAAACATTACGTACCGTAAACATTCAGCTTAATCGACGATCGTTAAATGCTTTATAATTCCGGGGTGAACTGTAACACTTGAAAATTTATAACGCCTACTCTTTCACTCTATTTCAATCATTATTGAGCTAAAAACAAAGGCGACAATCCGATGCCGGCGTAGCGACTTTTCACTATTAAACGCCTGTCTTAATAGATATTGGAGTTTACTTAGGGAAAGTTTTGCCCTGAACTTTTATGAATAATGACGAGTGCTCCGATATTTAATAACGTTATCCGAGAATCGATAGTACATTAAGGCAAACGTTAGTAAAAACAAATGCTGCACGTCGAATTCGTACACACGTGCTCTACTCGTTGTAGCTTTAAATGTTGTTAACGCGTTATTAGTCTCGTTATTACCGACTCAAATATGACAGTATTTTGTAACAAGCAAGTTTAAACGACTATTACCTTAAGATACGTGAATAGACATTTTCACGGTAGCAAATAATTATATAATCTATCTATTCACTATTAAACTATGCCTTTTTATAAAGACGCTTAAAGACGCTTTCTACACTCATAGCCCACACTAGGATTCCCCGTGTTGTGGGTGCCATGGACACACACAAAGACAAACACCCAGATCAGAAATCTAACATCATCATTTAGATGTCTGTCTGGCCGGGGATCGAACCCGGAACCTACTGCGTGTCAAACCGGTATGGTGACCGCTCCGCCATGCGAGTTGTCAAATTAATAAACAATTTCCACTTAGAAATTATTGCTGGTAAGTACAATGAGGTAGTTTAACGTTCGTCTTCGGCAGCTCTACTGCCACCTTCGTTTCTGTCTTGCCTTCATTGCCAATGAAATAAAACTACATTAGATTTGGTTCCAAAGATATAGAAATACAAAGACTCTAATACAAAGTATTTCGACTTCTTCCTAAGGGCCAATAACTATATACGACCACGCTCAGGTAAGATTATCGTCCTACTTAGTATCGGTAACATTTGGGCAGCTATGGCCACTGGCAGTACCCCGTGGACATCTAACTTGGCTAATACCTTCATCGCGAAGAATAAACTCTGAGTATAAAAATCTAATTTTAATATTATCTGTAATCCCGAAAACAATATAGTCAGTTCACTATTTCTATACAATTTATCCATACATGTTTCTGTAATGAATTGTGTGAATCGTAAATTTGTGAAAGCTTAAAAGTAGATAAATTGCGGATTTAGTGCGATGCGATTTGTACTGCAATACATTTTTGTGAAGCAACGGCACGAACTATCGAAATGCGACATGCAACCCACTGGTTTCCTGTTTTGTGCGCTCGAAAATCAGACCTATTTTGTGAAAAATAAAGTCGTTTACAATATAAATGCGAACACGACGAACAGTGAATATTTTATAAAACTAACTACAAATTTCTATGTAAGTAATTAATGTTTTATTAATTCTTAGAAATTAATAACTGGACATGAATCGGGTTAATTTTGACGGGTCTCGTATTAAGCTGTGAGATTATTTAATCAAAAAGGTAATAGCTAAGAGTTTAGTTAAAAATATTTCTATTATATTGTAACAAAAGGGTTACAGAGTAGCGATACGTTAAGCTCCACTACCTAGATTACGTCTATCATCTATAGAAGTCCTAAAACATTTTTAGTTTTAGTGTATGTCTTACTCTTGTTTTTCTTTTTGTTGTTTTAATAACAAAAGGCCGGCGATACATTGGCGACTCCTTTCCATCAAGTAGCCCGTCTGCCTTATCGTTAGGTAGTATATAAAGAAGCCTACTATGAAATCAATAATAACGAAAATAAGTGTGTTATTTATTGATCCCAGTCAACGTGACTCTTACGATATAATATTTTAATAACGTCTTACAAGTAGCACAGAATTATTATTCAAATCATTTCCCAACGTAATCTTTGTACATATAGTAGTTTGGTATGTGAGTTGGTAAAATAACCCACAGGTAGGTAACAAGAATTGTAAACTCACGCTGTATCATACATTTTCCGGCGAATAATAAACGTGTAAATGTGTCTGTATCCCAACAGATTGTCGAACGAAACACGTAACAGGAAATGTCGGAAACATACAGCACTAATGGTGGTACATTACGTGTGATAGGGGAGTATGATTGATTTCTTCTAGAATACGTTTTGTGTTTATATATTTAGCGTTTTTATACAAACAAGGCCCAAATTGACTCATAGGTAGCTTTAATGTTTCATTGAGAAGTGCAAAGGATCCCGTAATGTGTAGCCGAAGCTAGTTGAGATACATAACTGTAAAAATAGTCTGCCCTGGTTGAATTCTAGCTCCTAAACGGGCATAGGACCTGAAAACTGGTAGAAAAATGAGGTTCTCGAGCGGCTTCGACGTTGGGCCCAGGTCGCCTTCTAACAGGATTTTTATTAAATATATTTTCTATGTATGATGGATGTAGCAAACTAGCATGAAGTTCAACTGATGGCAAGTGGCCACTACCGCCCATGGACATTTGTAATCAACCCCAGATAAGATCAGAGTCCTACCTGAGGTCGGTACAAGGGATATCCCTTATCACACTCTACAAACCAGGACACAGTAGTGCTTAATACTGTAATTATTATGCAGAAATAGGTATGGCGGTGGTCCTACCGCAGTCGAACTACAAAAGGTGGTGGTACTACTGGTGTATCGACACCCTGTAGAAGACCGTATTAAACCGATGGGTTTGTAAGGCATAAGATCAGTTGAAATATAATAGCTCTATTCAGGGGGATTATGAAGCTTACCAGAGGACCTCGAAAGGCTGATGGATGGATGCCTTTCAACGTGCTTATTAAATAAATTGTGAGCGACTAAATGGATTAAATATTTTAACTTGCTTGCATGGTAGCAAGTGTAGTAAGAGTGATGTTGATTCCTTTTTAAGTGCAGCTCATTTTAAAAACTCGTTTGCCCTATTTTAAAACTTTTGAATGTGAGCTCACTCATTTTTTCAAAACTTTTACCCATTTCATGCGCGCATTTTTACAAATGCTGATTTTTTACGACTTACGTACGCTTGTGTGTTGTAACGGGATAGTAATGGGAACAAATAAATTAAATGATCGTAATATCGAACGGTCGTTAGATTTTTCTAAGTGTCGTTATTTATTTCAATAAAAAAAATCGAAGTACAATAAAGTATTAAAGAGGTAACAGGAAACAATTTTTCTCTTCGTTTATTTACGCCATAAATTTATAATTATATTCTACCATGAGGTATAAATGAGTTATTACTACATAAAACACAAATATACATCAAGTGTGAACTACTCGATAGCAATTAATGAGGTCTTTACAACTTCAACGCGAAGAGTGACTTGACGAACTTAGTTATTGATATAAAGTGGAGAGGGAGCGATTCCGGCCAGAAGTACCGCCCCAGACTCTTCATCCACAAAAATGAGGCTGCAATATACCTAAGAGGGAAAGAACTAGGTTTACGACAATGTAGACATACACTTACCCTAGACATTCCAACTTGATTCAAATAGAACTAGAATCCTATATATCGTCAAATAAACTACACGCTTTATTGACATCTTTTTCATAAAAAACGAAAATACTTATGCAAACGTTGAATTTTATTAACAGTAGTAAGATGAAACAAATAAAGACAGTTTGTAACACCACCCCGATGATCATGAGGGTCTTGACGGCCGGATAAATCCGGATTTATCCTCAGAAAATCCCAGCGGATGACAATCTTGGTCCGACGGTGTATTATTATTTTTAATATCATTTAGGGACGAGGGTCGAGGCCAAGAATCTTTATCTGCTCCTAACCGCGCTCATACAAAAACATCTGTGCCTTTTCATATTATAATTGCCTGAGATAAAACGGCACCTTCAAACATTTTTCTCTTCGTATTGTATTTGGATAGACTTTAGACATAAAGACTATGGACTTATTACTTATTGTTGAACTAATGCTCGTGAGCAACTTAATTATACAAACATATTTACACACAAACTTAGATACTCAAGAGTTTATGTCATAGTAGTTTACATGCACCATAATTATAAAGAATACATTAACCCTAATAGAACCTCGCAATGGCGTCCGTATTCGTTAAATATAGTATAACAAATTCAATGAACGTAGGTACAGATTACCAAAGGCTGCCGACGAACAAACGAAGCCGAATAAAGTCACCTAAAATATTGACTACTCAAGACATCGTAAACATATACGTAATGAGTGCCCCAGTCCCCGTGTATGCCAAGCCAACGTGCCAACGTGCCAACTTGCCAACTTGCCAACTTACCACGGTAATGTAACGGTTAATTGAAATTGAATATGTAGGAGCCCTGAACGGCACACGGCTTTCCTTTTTGCATTTTTATAACCTCGCTTGATTTTTGGTCTGATTTTAGAAGTACTTTCTGAAATTCCATTGAGACTTTGCTGAAATGTTCGCAATACCTTGATACTAAGCCAAGGTAACAGTTTAGTACCTACAGTAATGCTGCGCTGAATATATATGCGGGAATCGTCAGGGGAAGTATGTTACCGTTTATTATTTATTGTAATATACATCTTATGATTATTGTACCAGCGGGTGTATTTAAGAAATTAGTTGCATAACTTAGTGTCGCAATGTTAGTAACACATCATTTTACCTTTTTAACCAAGTTCTGTGTACTTATGGATTACTTTTGTATATCTGTATGGAAGAAATCACTAAATATCAAACGCACCATGCTTAAATGGGGTTGATTATAAATGTCTATAGGCTGCAGTTGCCACTTACCATCTGCTTAGACTGTTCGTTATTTTGCTACTTCCGTAATGAAAAAAAATAATTTTCCGTAAACGTACAACGCAACGGATTAAGCGTACTTACCTTGCTGGCCGTAGTATAAACATTGCTGCTGCTTTTTCGATATCAATTTAGCTCGGCTTTCAAATTTATCCTCCTACCGAATGAGTTACTACGAACTTGTCGCGCGGATGTCACTAAATTTGAATCCGACCGGTTTCAATAAATGCATTTATTTACAGAGCCATATTTCAGCCACGGGCTATCATGCGATTTAAAATTCACGGAGTTAAACGTTTCAGTTTTAATCTTTTATAAACTTGTTTTATTAATTTTTATTGAATAAAAATAAACTATATGCTCTACTTGATTTATACTTGATAATATCGGTATATATTTGAAAGTATCTGTGGTAACCCTCCTGCAATACTTGTTATAACAATACTTTTAGCTGCTGTGGTCAATCTGGGATAGGATTGTTGTTTTTTAAGGTCTGTTGCGAATTATACGACGATATGACTATATATATTTTAGTTTTTGTATTTCGGGGGAAGAGTGTGGATGTCGGCTGAATTACATATGAGGTTACAATTGTAGTCGACAGCAGCGGCAACGCATCTGTCGTCCGCATTAGGTAGAGCCCATTTTATACATAGAGTTGGTTACAGATGTCTAAGAGATGCCATGACCACCTGCCATCGTGATGCATGATTGTTTTCTACTTTAATCTTATAAATGAAATGTCACAGATATACTCCTATTATATAATTTCATATACTACACGAAGTACGGGCCATAAATATCTTAACATTAGAGGAAATTGTTATTTTAATTAATGTAATGCAACAAATTACGTATGTCCCTTTCTGTAATAGAAGCTATTAGTTATACTGAAAGGTATCTATTAGCGGGAGAATTTCAAAGTTATGTAGCCTAATAATTTAATGGTGCTATTACGTTATATGCAAATGATCATCCCCTAGGGAGATTGTTAACTTTTAACGATATACAAGCGACCCCTGACAAGGGACTAGCTATGTAAAATAGGTTGAAACATACTAAGATTACGAGTCTAGCTATATTATTCAATTACATTTAGTAACATACTATAGTTTTAATAAGTTATTAAATAAAAACATACTAATTCTGTTAAAAATGACTTTCGTTGAACTAAAATTCATCGATGTTTTATATAGATATTGATAATGAAACTTTATTACACTCATGAGACAGAATTTTCGATTTCTAATTATTTTCATTTGTTTCTTAGCGAAACAAAATAAATTTATTGCCTTTGAAAAATGAAGAGTACGATTAAACGGAGCGAGCTAAGTGGCATTTATTTCATCCGAAAAAGAGTTACATAACTGGATCATGCCGAATTCTCTCCACCGAATTGCCCATAAGAAAATATTATTATGAGGGGTTTCAAAGAATGGAAACTCCACCAATAGCTTAGCTCGATCGTATCTCCGCACTGGCGTGAAGCCAGGATCTGTGTTGACCTGAAACTTGTGAAACCTTACCGATTTGTCCCACTGTGCACGGCGAAGAGATGGACAATGAACGAATTGAGAACATGGTCAAATACAAACGTACATTTGTACGTACGAATACGAATGGCCGTGTTTATATCTTCAGACTTCGAACGTAACGTGTCAGGCAATACCATATTTTTATACAAAATTGTTACAGCCACGGCAAGTATCAGCGCGGACGTGTTACGAAAGATTTAATCAAGTTCATATATGTATGTATGTTACTCGTCTAAAGATATAAATGGAGGAGCCTTAAGTGATCCTAGACCTCAGGAGTGGCAACGCATCGATAACCGGCTTCAAATAGAATACCTATTCTATATAGAATTGGTCTCAACATCCGATTACGATTACAGTGGACATATATCTGTACCTTACGAGTAATATCTAATGATTTATCATTAAACTCAATGTATCAAACTATATTGTTTGATATCCGTACCAGTTTAGGACTATCATATTCATTACGAAATTACACTAATAGACTAATTATATGCTTTTATAATTGTTGACTGTTTATTTTTTAATAATAAATAAACGGTCAACAATTTCTTCAATGTAGGTGTACCACCAAGTGGACTTCGCACCTCATGCTGTCAATATAATTTAGTAATATTTTATCTTAAATAGTTCCTTATTCGATGGTGGAACAAGTCATTTCTTAGTAGAATTGTTACAATCGATAAATTCGGGTGGGTGTTACGACTTTTTGTTTACGAGAATGTTTCGTAGAAACAACAAATGCTCATTCTACTTAAAGGGTAAAAAAATCGTATTAAAAGTTTAACAGTTTGAAAGTAACGATAGAATTCGTAACATTGGAATGGTGCTTTATTATTCGTTTGCCAAATTAGGTAAGACTTTGTTATTTGTTATTAGTTTTCGGTACCTTAATATAGATAGATTCAAGTTACATTATCTTCCTTACATTATTCCTTGTAAACTTGTATACAAAACAAAAACTACTTAAGAGATGTTCGTGCTATTCTGTTCTTAAATAAGATATCTGTTTCGTTCGACGATTAGACGATTAAGGTTAATTTACGTCTACAAACATAGAAAGTGTCTGACGCGTAGCATGTCTGACAAAAAAGTATTCCACATTACCATCAAAATATTGTATAGCAATATATTATTTCGTCTGCCACGATCCGTGTTTGACGCGTTCAATGTTTATAGATATAAACGGTGACTTACACGCCAATTAAGATGAATATCAATCTTGATTGCGCATTCATACGATCAAAGATCGCTTTGACTGTTGATGATTGACAAACACGTGGTGTAAATGCGATTCTCAGCTAAACCGCTCTAGAACAATGTGGACTAACACTATGAAATATGATTTAGAATTCTATCGGTTATGGTGACATATAGACATACAATAATTATTGACTAGTAACGTAATAATAGCGTAATAAACAACGACTAACGCTTTCTAAGATAGCGCATCAGCATACAATATGATATTATGCAATATGTTACATCTACGTAGATATACGTACTACATGCTACACATCTAACGAAATTTTGCCTTCTTTTAATATTACTAATTCTGTTATTATATAAGTAAAACATTTACCAAAATAGACATATGTATGTAGTCAGAGCACGTTGGATCATGTAGCAGTTACGAACAAGTTCAGATTATTAGACTAATGCCCAGCTGTGCGACACACAGGGTTATCAGCCAAACTTACACATGCAATATACTCGTAACATGCAACTAAACGTAAATTATTGCATGACGGTCGTGCAAGGCGCTTACAAATAATTGCGTTACTCGGTCGATCATCCGACGGGTGGTTTAAATTATTAGCTTGTTACTCAGTTTACACATTGAACACGCGCGCCGTCCGCTTAGTGCGATAACCGGTTAATTTTAACGTGAACTATTAACAATAAAACTAAATATCATATCGTTCTCGCTCATTACAAAGTTTGACAAATTGAGAATAGGGTACTTAACGATCGTGTTATTAGAATAAATTGAATTAGGTATTGAACATAATATAATAGAATAGAATAGAATTCACGTTGTCGGCGGTAGAAGCTTTATTCTTTTGATTTCTGCAGCAACCCCGCCACACCCAGTTCTGCCTAATAACAACAGTGTGAAGTTGTATTCTAGTTTGAAGGGCATGGCAAGAGACATACATGCAAGGGTATGACAACGTATCTGTAGCCTGAAGTGTATTCAGGTAAAACTGGAATCTTATCTGGAGCTAATTACTGATGTCCATGGGCTACAATAGCCACTTTCTATCAGGTGAACTACATGCTCATTTGCTACTTTTATACAACAAAAAACAATTATTAAAAATATTGTAATAAATGCTTCTGAAGGATGTCCGTACTACTGCCGTATACTTACAGTATTGTACACGAACTCAAGCTTTAAATTGCTCGTTTTCACTTAATTACACAATGAAGAAAGTATTCATAACCGTACGTCTTCGAAACCCATTAAACCATCCATTTCCGCTTTATAAAATAGCTCCACGGAACTAATTCCAGCAGTCCGTTATTACTCATAAAGAATAGCAATAATTGCAAAGAGCAAACCTCCTGCGACCGTTTAAGTAAATTCGCGCCGACGACTTCACCCTCGGACTGACAGTCCAAACAGATTATTATTCGGAAGTTGATCTCGATATTGCAGAACGAGTCATCAAGATCATAATAGTCTTATTTCAATTCTATTAAAAAAATAGAAAGTCTATAGCAAAGTTAAGATAAAAGAAAAAATATTCATTTTGTTTAGAAAAAGATAGTTATAGTAATTTTGGTGTTACTTTGGCAGTGATAAAATGTAACCTCAACTAGGATGCCTCATCTTAGGTTACGGATGCATTGCTGCCGCTAATGTCAAAGCTGGAATGTTATATGTAAATAATTACATCATTTGGACAGCAATACGAATATAATCGTACAATAAATTTATTAAATTTAAAGCCATAAAATTTTATGATCTCAAGCTTCGGTACCGACGTTATCTAGGTAAGCGTACAAATCTAGCTTCTCAATCGGACGGGATAGTAGACGGGATTGTGAGCTAATATAAAGATTTTTTTAAGAAAGAAGCATGAACGCGCTCTACAATTTTGTTCCTGCCGTTAGTTGGCATCTGTAATCTGCCTCAAATTCGATCAAATCTACAACACATGCGTTGCTGTTCCTGAGAAGTCAGTTGAAAAACCCTTCAAACATAATCACAACAACAACAATAACAATATTGTTACATAACGGAAGCAGATATAGTAAAGTGCGACCACAATCAAGCTAAAACGAGTTTTACCACCTATGAAAAAAAACTGCATACCTATGTGGACAAACTGTTCAGCCCGATGAACATCCGCGAGACAGTCTTAGTTTTTCTGGTCATTAAAGTAAAGTTTCGTCTTCAAAATATAAGTACGCAAGGTAATATCGTCCGGTTTTAATTATATCATTGGGCAGTCCAATCATATTACGAGGGACGAGTGAACGAAATTTACAAGGCACTCGTTCAAGTTGGTTTTCTCCACCTCGTAATTGAATCATAAATAGCTTACTACTTTGACTGATGTTGAAAGCTGTTATAGCTGAGATTGGGCGCTTCTTCGATGAGACGGCAGGGCACCGACACCACAATCATAATATTCAAATAGACGCACTTGCGGCGTCTGTATGTAGTTATGTAGCGCGTAGGTAGTTATGTACTTCGCAAATCAAAAGAGAGCTATATAAATATATTAATTTTTATAGATAAAAAATTGTACAGTTCGCTGTTTCGTCTTTATCACAAATATTTTTGGTCTTAAAATCTTTCTTTGATTATTTTTTTCAGATCGATATTCGTACTTTCGTTCGATTTGGATGTGATAAAATGTAACTCAACTTTCTTGTGACATACAGACAGTTTCATACATATGAATTTGTTCTACACAGATGGTGTTACGTGCGTTATCTATTTCAAAGTTAATCTATGGCTTTCACTGACAGAACTGACAGAAGTTCAGTCAGCGTCGGTGCCATACTGTATCGGGTCATTCCAATAATGAAGTGTCGATTCACTGTGACTCATTTAACTAACTTAAAAATGTTTTGCTATGCCCAATTTTAGGCCTGATGATATATGATACATAGCATAAAACAGATTTCTTGACACTTCGTTTAAAAATACTTACATTTTTTAAGTTTCCTTCTTTTATGTCCCGCCATTGCTACAAATATCTTCTCGCAAACTCTGTAAGGATTGGCTACTCACATGCAGATTAGTATTTTTTATAAGTACGTAAATTTAAAACTTAAATACGTAGTGTATACGTTTTACATATGCCAATGTTTTTATAAAGTAACAAAACTATACACAAAATGATTGGAATTATTAATATTAATACATTCTCAAGAATATAGCACCAGATATTGTGAAGTTTGGATAAGAATTCATCGCCAGTCGCTTACTACAAGTTGTACGATCACGACGCTTAACGAAAACCATCTCCGTCCCTGTATTTGTGGAGAATTTGAATTATTTTGCATATCCCGGGACCAGTGAGGCCGTATCTGAGAACAACAGGGCAAAGCTTTGCCGCCGATCTCTCATTGTCGTTTCAATAACAAATTCGCTGACGAATTTGCATGACGCGCGGGGGATTGACGGAGTTTAGATTAGAATTTGCTTAAGAATGTGGCGATGATCTGATTTAAGTAAGTTAAAATTTACTAAATGCCAGGCTAACGTATACCTACCGATATTTAAACGTGATAGAGCTCAGTGTAATTATAATGTGAAAGATTTTTAAAGAACTCTCAGGGGTGTAGGTTTCCTCAAGATGTTTTTCTTCGATGATAATTGATTGATTTCTAATCCACCATATGTGGTTAAGTGGCAGTTGCCGCCCATGGATATCTGTAACCAAACCCATATAAGATTAGAATACAGATGCATTAGTTTCCTTGAAAACTAAGTTGAAACGCCTCGGACAAGTATGTTTCGATTATAATTATTATTAGGCAAATATAGGTGCGTGTCCCGGAGTTGAACCTCAAAAGGTTCTACCACATTCGAACTGTACTCCCTAATTGCTAATTATGCTCGATTCGATACTTTGCGGCTATATTAAAATCTCGGACCGGAACTTCAGTGTATTATAGATATTTATATACCCTTTTCAGAAGTACAACTCCAAGTGTCACAAGTTTCATCAATGCAAAATCATGACCAACCGACCGTCAGCTTCACGAGTAGGCCCGGAGCCGGCCCTTGACCTAATTCCAAGTTACCGTTCGTTTTTCTTTCGATTTACTCTTTACGTCGTTGTTTCATCAATTGTTCAATCAGTTCGCAATTTGCATATGTATCGAAGTATCTGTTTAGTTTCCGATTCGATCTAAACGGTCATATCCGTTCCATTCCAGAATGTATATACAGTCGGTATAGGTTGTCAGACAATTTGTAGAAAACGCGGACTATGATTCTTACAACTACATGTTCAGAAGTATAAACAACTACCTGACCTTTCTTTAATATACATTACTAGTAGCTGTCAAGGAACTATAAAACATCGAACCATCCTTAGCTAACAACAATGTAAAACGGCCATTCTATTCGAATTGGCTTGCAATTTCGTTTTTATTTCTAACCAGCATATTAATATTTGGGGGCATGGATAATATACCGAAATAATTTACGTTGTGATAAAATCAATCACTTGTTATGTTATTTGATTGTTATAAAACGGCTTTAAAAGTCTTCATTTTTACCAATTGCGCTCACTCTAGTTAATTTCCCACCGTCTCGTATCGCTCGCATTGCATTCTTAACGGGATAGCTCAGCAATACATTTAGCTCGGCGATACATTCAGCTCGTCGGTACGAATAACTGAGCTCTCTTTTTAAATAAATTCCCGGCAGACGTGCTCGAATATCTGCGCTCAACCGACTCAAATTGATTGATAGCGGAAAAGGGGTTCCCGTTTAAATACATCTTGGACAATTCTAACTGGTTTTACCTGAGTAATTAAAATTAAATTCCCACTTCATAATATATTATCGGGGTGCGATACCCTTTGCCGTGTAATGTTTTGTATCATTTTAAAATGATTCAATGGGATAATCGAGAATGCAACAATTTTTATATTATTATACTTAATCGAATTTATATAAATATGTACAGACTTTTATAAACATAAATCTGGCTCTCTAAGTATGTAAACTTCGCTCAAGTCGCATATTATTCGCTTTTATCAGCGTCTATTCAAAATAGCCTGTAACTTACTTTTCCTTTAAGTTTTGAAGCATAGCTTAAACCAATCTATCGTTTTTAAGCGATATATGAAAATTTTGCTAGCTACATTGTCGCCGGATAACAGTTTTAGATCGAGACGTAGACCGGCGCGTCTCGATAAGATCCAATAGATAAAGTCTGAACCATAAGCGCGGTCACTTATAACATATATTCACTGTAGTTATCCACTGATGAAAATATGAAAATGTGTTAACTCTTTTATACACTAAATTACAAGTACACGGTATCTTACTACTTTAAATCTGTGGACTTAAACATAATTACACATTGTATTGTATGACAAGTTTGTTTAAAAAAAGCGTTATTCTGTAAAAAGGTATCTTATCTGAACGCTTCGTATATTCAAGCAGTTAATTTTCTTCAACTCGTTAATATTAAGATTTGTAGAAAAAATAAAAAATAAAATGTATTTTTTTTAATTCTATTATTACTTAAATATACGACTACTACTTGTTATCGAAAGTCGAATATATTGTTTAATATTAATTAATAAAAATACCAACCTGCATGTGAGTACTCAGGTCTAACAGAGTTAAAAAAATTGTTTGTATACTACAAGAATCTACTAAGAACCTTTACTATTGCGCTGGGCTTTACATCAAGCGCAAGAGAGGTGACAAGTAGGTATATCGCAGTCCCACTAAGGACCCACTTCCGGCGAAAGCTCAAACGCGTCGTTCCTTTAGTTCACCAAGTTGCCTTTATAATGTACGGAAATAATACCTATTATTATGCTTCGAATATTAGATTCTAAGTAACAGGCGATTTTTCAGTAGGTATTTTTCGGGTCGATACCTTTTTCTAAAATATAAGTATCAATAGTTATTGATATGTCACGCCTCGTCTTTCAAATTTTAATTTAATCGTGAATTAGTGCATGTATATTTTAGTATATGTATATTTCTTGATACCTCCACAATATTGTTATTATTAATTTACCGTCTTTACCGTACCCACATTATTTGTAAATTGTATTTCTCATGTTAAATGAATTGTATTCGAATGAGAAATAAATGTCTTCAACCATAATTGCTCATGGCAAATAAATTATACAAACTATTTTATAATACTACTACTACTACCACTGCATTATATGTATGTACGACATATTCTTATTTATTAGTATACTTTTTTCATTAGTTTTATTCTAAGACATTTTGTCTAATAAATTGTATCTGACCAGACAATTACAAATTCTCCATCAGATTTAATCATGCTTAAGAGCGTGTTAAACTAAAACAATTATTTAGGTACGACTACAAACAAAGTTTAAGTAATGAGCGTTTTGAATGTCGGTTCCCGAAACTAACTTAACTTTGCTTATTTGGCCACAAATAAATTTTACTACATACACCATTATTTCTTTGTTATAATATGCACACCTGAATAAGTTTTACGTACTCACCTTACGTATGTTAAGGTATACGGTTCAATTACTTATTATTAATTATTATTATATTATTAATTATTAACTTATAAATGTTACAGCTTGACGGATATCTTGTGGCTTTGCTTGGTCACTAACATACACCTCTTTCCAACAATTCTCATTGTAGCAACATGATGCAGTATGCCCGAGACTTCCCCCAGTTGTGGAGCGAGCCTGCGCTCGGCAATAGGACAGTGCAGCTTTTCAAATCTATAGATAAAATAGATCTATCTGTTTATAATATCGAAGTAATTGCTTTTTATTTAATGCAAACGTAAATATATGCGATGCGTATAACAAAAAATATATTAGGATTTTGTCGGTCTGTCTATCTGAAACGGCTGTACTTACGTTCATGGAACTTTCACTGACAGTTAGCTAACGTTATAAGTAGTGATTGAGGTCACTTTTAGAATTTGTATCAAGGTTCCACGCAAAACAAAAATTAAAACTCGAAAAATCAACGGAGCTTGCTCCATTTTGTTAAAACTGTTCAAAGCAAAAAATATTTGTATGTATTGTACATATACAGTATCATATTACATATAATATGTTATTTTTAACGCGAGTGAAGCCGCAAGATGCAGCTAGTTTAACAAGAAATGTGATAAAGATGTAAACAACGTAGAAAGTTTATTTCAAAAAACTATGTGCGTATTTCTAATAACACTGAATACTCAAAAACAATATAGGCAAAAATTTTGTTCGCAATATTGTCAAGGAAACTAAAAGAACGACTAGCTGGGTTTGATATTTTCATATATTATGCAACCGTTTGACGCCGCTTCGCTAACTGCGGATAGACACATAAATAAATCTTTCGCCTTCAAAGGGACCATTCACCACGTATATCTATTTCACTCATACTCCCTCTATCTCGTTTCCACTTCAACCCCTCGAAGGCAAGACGCTTTTCGGCACAAAAGACTGCTGCACGTAATAATTCTTTTGGGACTCCGCCGCGCCAGAACTGTAAACATTTGCACCCCAAAATAGTTTTAATGTGCGTGTGTTAAGTTGACGACTTAAATAGGGTTAAACCCAACTTAGTTTAAGCTGGTGAGGAGTAATACGCACAAACAAAAGAGATTGTGTGTAAAGTAGTCAGTACGGTGCTTTGTTTGAGCGATTTTTGGTATTCCTATTATAGAACCATAAGTTTTTTTTTTAATATTTCGGTTGGAGCAGGATCTGAAGGGCGATGCGCTATCCTTGTAAAGAGATAATAAAGCACATTTACATCTATTTATCTAAACATGGCGTTGAAACTTAGTCGTCATTGGTAGTAACGTGTCTAAGTTTTAGTCTTTATATGATGCCTTTTTATATCAATTTACGACCATAAAACATAGCATTGCAACTTTGTTAAATATAAATGAAACTGGTAAGTGATTATTTACGATGATGTGTACTACGCTACATATATTCAAAAACTGTTCTTAATGGCGTGAAGCTAGTACAAGTAGTACCAGCACATATTATATAACATTAGTGCCGCAAGTGACGTAAAAAATTAACTCTATCAACGCAAACCACACGTCGTTTATCAAACGCTGCCTTCTAACCACACATCCATCTCACATCCGAATTACGTGCAAAAACAATTTGCCCTGACATTGTATCGCGGTCTGCGAAACACTCGCCAAGCCTCATTAGCGTGCTATTCCAAAATCAACTCATTATATCATTAATGAGGTCTATTTTACAACGACAACAAATCTGTTATAGCATCACGCTCCAATAAACAGCCGCTAGGGTGTTTAAATATTTATAAATGTAAATTTTAAACTTTTGGATACAATACCATCTCTAAAGGGAAGTATAAGTAAGTCAAAATGTTTATGTGCCTTACATGAATTATCGACCATACGGTGTTTTTGATTTACGTCTGACTTTTATTTCAATGAGTAGTTAATAGTTTATTGTTGTAGGTAAATTGAGGTCACTTAGGTCACACAGTTTAATGTAACAGTCATTAACGGTTTCCCTATCTTCTATCCCTATAATTATTATTATACCTACACATACGAAGTAACTACATAGTAATTTCAACATATATAGTCTGTGACAAAGTATGAAAAGTGTTATGTTATTATGGTAATGACTAAAGGTATGCAATATGCTAAAGTGCAGAACTTTATATGGTAGATAAAAACGCATACATTCTTTTCCTCACCCAGTTAAAACCGTGAGTAGCGGGCGCATTTCCTTTGTTGAAAACCGATTTGTCTCCAATAAATGTAGGAGTTCCCGTAATAGCCGAGTACAGTGACCATGTAGTCGATATGTACGGACATTCCGAACAGCTGTGAGCTCGGCATTCTCCGCTCGGCCAATCGAGACACTATTTACAATGCGGTGACCAACTATTTGCTTTGCGGAGTATTGCGTCTTCTATTTTATGTTCAATTCTTTTAAAATTGTTTACTTGTCGTGGTAATAGAGAACGGTCGAAGTGCTCTTGTTTATTTAGCAATTTCTTCCATTTTATTGGAGTTTGTTTAGGCTTTTCGTTCAGAGACTGTTGAAATTATGTAAACTAGAGATATTTCAACACTTTAAATAAAAAACTAATATATTTACATCAGACTATTTTCGTTTTACTTTCAAGTATTTTTATAATTAGTATGATGATATAAAATGTTAAATTGTATAATACGGGTGTCATAATCATGGAGTTATAAATAATAATTATTAAATATCATTGGATTTGCAACCACAAAATGACCACGATATTCCGTAGCTCTCAGGGATATATTCAGGTCATTAATTTTACCGCACATAAAATATAATTACCATATTGTAACAAATAGGTAAGATACTTTTAATGTTTTCAATTAAATAAAATTGTTTTGAACTAATTTGATAATAGTTATTAGTCCGGTAAATCTGTCTATTTGTACCTCATAATATTTTCTCATCATCATGTTGAGAGATATTAAGTGATATTTTATCATAAATAAATGAATAATAAAATCCCACTAATCAATGGGATATCTATCTGAAAAATAGAGTTACGGTGAATACGCAGATTGAAAACAATTGCCCAGGTGCTTATGAATAAAAGTACGTAATTTATATCATATATGTTTAAAGTAAAGTCATCATATATGTTTAAAGGTTACCTACCACCTTTAAACCTTGTAGAACCTTGTAGTTCGACTCCGGCGGCACCACCGCTACACTTATTTCTGTCTAATAACAGCAGTGTTAAGCGCTGCTGTGTTCTGATTTGAAGGGTGTGGTAAGGGAGATAAACTTAACGAGGCATT
>DWRA01000011.1:0-52357 GCA_018250295.1 Spathilepia clonius
ACGCAAAACCTCGCTATACTACACGTTAGTAACAAGCAGGCCTGAAGGCAAACATCTATTGAGAACGCACCACGTTTACAGCAGCTCTTTCGGCCTTGAAACTTCCCTTCCTAATTTACATATTGGTTAGTGTGAAGTCTCTTTTATATTAAATGTAATATAGTGCGGGCGCCTCACAGCAACTCAGGTTTTCTACTTTAACTTCAAATTCAAATCTAAATTAGCTTCAAAAATATGAAAACTCAAAATACTTAAAGAACATTATAATGAGCAAACACCCTAACCGGCTATTACAACTAGCAACTTACAAACAGCTCGCTCCCACCAATGAAGCCATATGATAATACAAGCATATACAATCACTTTTACATGTTTACAAATATTAAATATTTACTAACGCTTAGAAGGTTCTTCCACAATCTGCATCTTGGTTTTCTTCACTCTCTGCATCACTGAAGAATACCATTGGAATATGTTGCTGTGAGTATATGTAATATTCAGAGTACTGATGATGAGATATAAATTCAGCACACCTTTTTCCAACTGCAACAGAGATGCAAGTAACGATTTATTTTCTATCCTAAAAATCCTATGTGACAAAATTTTTCATCATATTTAATTAAAAACTACTACAATGAAAAACGACTATTAACAAATATTGGAAATAGATTTGGACAGAAATAAATCCGGACATAAGCTTTCAACCAGAATCTCTCAAATTACATAGTATAACGCAAAGCCGTCTACTCGGGAAACGGGCTCGATGCAACCCTATCCGTCCTATGTTGAATTTCTTTACGATAGTTATCATTAATCCTAACCTTGCGTATGAATAAAGCAATAAAACATTTTTACATGCTACCTAACTACAACGCTTAATTTCATCAAAATGTAAGAACAAACTATGCACCTTAGCATCCAGCTTTAGTTTATTCAGAAAAAGGATGGTATCTTCCCTCGCGGATATCTGGAACTGGTCCATCTGGAAAGCGACGTACACCTGTGGCAGCCCTACCACCTCCGCGCCCAGAGCATCCACCGCTACGGACGCTGCGCTGAACCTTGAGTTTACCTACACCAATAAAAATTTAAAGCTTTAGTGTAGAAATTCACTATATTCAAATTGAAGTATTGTAAACCATACAAATTTTAGTCAAGCAAACATTATTTTAACACAACAACATTATTTTAACAAGTCATAACCAAATACAATTATTACTTATATTCAAGAGAAAGACTTCATCTCGTATAAATGTTTGTGCCTTTATCAAAAATGAGAAACTCGTCACTAAAATAAGTAACAGTACGACTGTATATTGAAAATTTTAAACACTCACCTGCAAACTCTGGAGTGAAACTTCAAAATACGTTTTGGTTATGTTATCCACGCAACCAATATTGGTTGCATCAATTTTTAAACTAAATATCTGAAATAAACAGCACTTATTCAATAACTATGATATGTATAATAAGTGTGCAATTACAGATTTGCATATTGCCTGACCTCTTTGGAGCAATATTAAAATGGTTCAACCTACCTTTGGTATGACTGGTGACAACCTTGGTATTAGTGTACTGAGATGGTCATCATTTACGTCTAACTTAACTTGTGTTTTCCGCTTCTTAGCTTTGTGCACCTTCACAAAAGTATACAGCTCATCTTGTAGCAATAACGATGGATTGCTCACAGCTGTATGGATTTTCTGTAACCGTAAAAAAGTATATTTCAATCTTCTAACTTACTGAAAATACAAGGAATTTTTAATGACTAACCTTAGAACTACTTTTAAAAAAACAAATCACAAACATACTATGTTAGTATAAAAAAACTCACCTCTACATTCAAAGGCCCATCAGCCTTAACAGTACCCTCGATGAGCACGCCACACGACGCTTGCACTAGTATATCAGTGCCCCTGACGACCTTGGCCTCAGCCTTCACCAGGTTGGCGGAGAACACGAGCGCGCGCGCGGGCCCGCCCGCCGCGCCGTCCGCGTGCAGCTCCGCCGCCGACGCGTGGACCGACCACGCATTGTCCGCGCCATTGTTTATGGTCAGTGTTGCGTTGTAAATGTGAACGCCCATGAACTGTTCAAACACAATAACATAAAAATTATGAAGTATATTTTTCATATCTTCAAAGTTTTTCAAATTTATCATTATTTTTGCAAACATGTGCTCATAATTGAATAAAAGTAATATGAACATATAAAAGTACAATAAGTTTAAATAAGTGCTTAAAGTTGTGAGTATTATTCAGATCCTTTTCATTTTGCAATCACTAGTGAGCCATTTTTTTATATATGACGAAAGTTGTAAACAGGCATGCAGTCCACCTGATGGTAACTGGTAACTGCAGCCCATGGCCATCTCTAATCAATACCAAATAAGATTAAAATTCCATGTAAGATCTGTCATAGATGCAATGCTACCTCTGAGGACTTAGTTTTAACACTTCAGATAAGTATGTCTCCTTTGTCACACCCATCAAATCTGAAGATAGGAACGCTCAAAACTGTTGTAATTAGGCAGATACTTCTGTGTGGTTTAAATAGTATCCAATGACTGCCTACTTAAACAAATTATAAACTACCAACATAATGTACATGTTAAAAATAACTGCAGTGTTATAACAAACCTGTGCAAACATAATCAAACTATGAGGCAGCTTCTTATCTCTAAAATCCAATAGCTTTTTCTGTTTAAGTTTCTCTAATTCTTTGTTCAAGTCAAGATTTCTTGTAACATCATCAAGACTTTCTGCTTTGGAACCAGAATTTTGTTTGGAGAGCAAAGGTTTCAAGATGGATTCCACCACTGCACTCCTCTTTTCCTCTACATTATTGGTAATATCTATAGTCTTGATCACCACTGACACTAACTTATTAATGTCAGAATTGAAGAAACTGCTGCGAAATGATACTTCATCTATGTTCTGCGAAAAAAAGTATTGTATTATTAAAGTTCAGTAGATTATAAATTATATTAGAGTAAATTAGACTAAAAACATATAGGGATAATTAATTCAGTCTACCTTTTTACAGTTCACTGGTATACAATATTTAAATAAAATAATTTAAAAAGAATTAATTAATATACCACTGAATATCCATCATTTGATAAGCTGACATCCCGAAGTATTAATTTGGGCACGGCTATCCTTCCAATCTTTAACTTTAAGTGATATTTTCTTTTGAACAGCCATGCCAGCAACCTTGGAAGAATCCTAGAACATTAATTAATCCAAAATTAACCTACAAACTACTTTATAATAAAAATAATATACAAAGGAACAGTAAACTATTTGGTATTATTTTATACCGAAGTACTCAATACAGATTATTGACTGTATTTTAATATATAAGTGTACTTAGACTAAAGTAGGTATCCTGTAACAAAATTTTCGTGAGACAGAATATAGTGTTATAAAAAGGTCACTATTTCTTATAATATACGGAATTGTTTCTGGTACTCTATAATATAAGAAAATATTAACATCGTTAAGTATGTAAACATCAAATACAAAAAATATAAAATATATAAAAAGCGGAATATAATTAGTCATACGGATAGTATATTCATCATAACTTTTATTTAAATACGAACCGATAATACTTGATACGTACCGACTCGTACATACTACTTTCGCTAAGTTACAAGTGCATGAGCGGCCTTCCAAAAATAAATATAAGGCCCTTCCAGTACCTAAACAGTTAGCAAAACAAACAACAATACAACTCACCAGGAAACACAGGAATATACGCCGAGAATTACAATACACGCTATTAGCAACAGGTTCATGTTTGTATTCTTAAGACATATCTGTATTTATTTTTTGTGTAACTATAATAAATACATTCCAATTCGTGAAAATTTCACCTATCGTAATCGTAAATAATATAACCTCTAAATGTCACTGTTGCCCACTGTCATTGTCAGCAGACCTTGACGTGACGTCAGCCAGTCAGCTTAACGTTATTGTTCATCGTTTAGAAAGCTAACGGTAAGCAGCATGTTTTGATAAATTGTAACTCAGTAACATGTTAAAAAATAATAAATATATTAATAATAATGATTAATAAACTCTATAGAAGACAAGTTAGTTAATCTCTCTAAAATACAACAAAATATCAATATTTACATATTTTTTTGTGTTAGCAGGATGGTGCGAGGACCTAAAACAAATCTCGGCCCTCTACAGTCCATTACCATCTATTACAGAGTACTTTAAAAGATACTGAAACGGTCTATCCTGCGCTATCTTCCGCCAGTCATCCGCCTGGAGATTTCACGTTCTTCTTCCAGCGGTATTTGGGACGACCGACCGAATGGAAGTACATATATTTATGCAAAAAGGCATAATAAAAGTTAAAAGAGCAAATTTAAAAATATAATAGAGATAATGATAATCGTACTATTTTTAATATATCAGTAAGAAAATACTAATTAATTATTGCATATTTTTATAACAAAGTCATTTTTATTGAAACAGCATACTAATAACACTCAGAATATGTAAATATTTAGACGCCTATCCTAATACAAAATAGATGCATCTCTAAAAAAAATATATGAATAAAAAAACAGTTTTTGTTGAAAATTTTATTTATTAAGTAAATTATCTACAAGCTATATATGGTAAACACTAATAGTAATAACATAAATTAAGGCCAGGATCTCTTAGCAACATATCCTTCGTACTTCTTCCTTGATTTCAGGCCAGTTACTATTGTAGAACTCCTTGGGTATGCTGAAACGCCATTGAATAATGTGTCCTTATCTGAAAGACAAATAACCAGATGATTATGCTAACTAATACCAATACAAAAAAGTAATAATAACATGATACAAAATTCTTTTCTTCAATTTTTAGAGACAATATATCTGTTATTTAATCCAAAAAGCAGTATTACTTCCATTGAATTCATATTTTTCATATGATTATTGGTTCCAAAATTAAAAAAAAACATTGTATATGTTTTTTTAAATGGACTTCCTGCAATGCAATTGAATGGCAATTATTTTGACCAGAACAACATGAGAATATGCCATTTGCAATGTAGTGCAATACTGATACAAGCAGTAACCATTAAATAAATTATTTAATAAAGATAATTATAAAAGTGATGATACTAACCAGGATGAAACCTCACATAATCTTCTTGTATGTGCATGTTCTTTGGCAATTCCATTTTTTTCAGAGCATCAAATGGGGTTTGCACATCTACAGGGGTTTCATAAAAATCCAGAAGATTATCTGCAACAGTACAATAGTAACAGGATAGAACGCATGTTACCGAAACACTTATACTTAACTCTAAAAGCTGTACTATAACTCCATAAGTCACATTTACTCTGTATAATGTACTTAAGTTTTTTCAATAAATTCTATAAATAAACTATAAACAAAGAATGTTTGAAAATGGGTCTCAAGCTATATATTACTCATAATAATAGTATTTCAACTTGTAGTATATTAACAATAATTTTGACAAAAAAATCAATGATATTATTACCAACTGTTTCAATACTGTGTAATAATGAATTAGGCACACTGTAACCAGTTTCTTTAAAACATTCCTTCAAGACATTAAACTTGACAGCAAGGGAATCAAACTCAGAGTCCTCTTTCAGGCCATTGCTGATGCAAATTTTGAGAATCGTCTCCTCAATATTGGCAGGTGGATCCCATGGCTTAGTAGGGCGGAGGAACCTAGAAAAGCATACAAATCATAGAAACATTATTATTGTTTGTTTTGAGTAACTTATATTTCTACGTTAAGCAATTTATACAATAATTCAAATGTCTATGTAAATTATGACAGGCAAATAGATTTTTAAACAACGCTCTAAATTCAGATGTCTCCAGTACCCTTAATATGAGTTTTTACGTTTAGCGACTTGATCGTTGTTAATGAGTTGGCCCATAAATTCTGGTAGCAGCGCCCTTCTGTGGAACATAGCGGAACTAAAGATTTAGCAGTATGCGCTACTAAGAGACGTATGGGCCAACTGATAAACAACGATCAAGTCACTAAATGTAAAAAGCTCATACTAAGGGTACAGAAAAATGTTGCTTAAAAAGCTTAAAACATATTATAACTTTAGGTAGCACATAATATTATTATATTTATATTTAAACTGATTAAATCACCCCCTGGCAGCCAATGATTCTGCAGCAGCTTGCATCTTCTTATCTTTTTTTGGAAACTTTTTCTGTACACATCTTATAGAAGTCACCTGTAATTGACAAATTAATAGATATAAATCTATTTCACACTTTATAGTCTTAAATAATTTATTACATAATATAGGTTAGCTTAGATTTTCCCACATTTAATTTGTTTTCTTTATTTAACATAACTTTTACAAATAAATAAATGTATTCATTCATTCTATCTAAAGTATATTTAAAGGTGATAGAATTTGTGTTGTTTCAACTCTGAAGGGACCACCATCGCACCTTTTTTATCCTAATAACATTAATGTTAAGCACGGCTGTGTTCTGAGTTCAAGGGTGTGGAAAGGAGACATACTTATCTGGTGCGTTCCAACTTATTCCTCAGGACTAGCATCTTACCTGTAGCCAACCTCAAGCAGGACACTAATCTTATCTGGGGTCCATAATTACAGATGTCCATGGGCAGAATTGACTATTTGGCATCAGATAGACTGCATACCCGTTTGCCAAATCCGTATTATTAAAAAAAAAAACGATTCCAACATTCGCTTTTATTTATGTTAGACGATATATACGTCACATTCCCAATAACTACAAAATATATTACGTTGTTCAACTAAGGTAGCAAGTTTCAGGTAGCTTAAACGATTTTGGTAATTTGTCTACACAGTTCACAGGACAGTAATATTAAAAAATTATGGGAATATAAGCAAATACATATTAGTATAAAATAATAAGAAATAATGATTAGACCTGAATGTTAATCCGTGTCAAAGGCAAAAACAATTTTTTAAACATTGTGTTATGTTTACGAATAAATTGCACTTTATAATTGATAGTTATTTAGAAAATAACTTATTATTTTAAAATCGTAACATAACCTCTAAATATCTCATTTTCCATCTACTTTTGAAGTGACAGATCCGTCATTTTAGTGTCGTTTGAAAGCAAAAGCAAAATATTCATATTTAGCTAAATGTGTTTAATACAAATAAATTAATATTTATTAAATTATCTTGGCTAAAAAATGCTGTTAATAAGTAACTATATGTTTTACATTAAACGGTAATTTTAAAATTATACTTATGTAAAGAAACGTCTTAATGTTTCTGAACGGAATTAGTTTCTATTTTAGCCGCAGTGAGCGACACTGTCGGCTTGGGTTGTTGTTTCCTATCCGCCATTTTCCAGTCGCCATTGAAAGGTGAAAACTTCACTAAATGTCGGTGATGATTTTAAGATTTTGAGTGGTTTCTTTAAGATTGAACCCGTTTTTAGTGTTGTGATATGAAAATGAAGTGCCCCGGACTACCATG
Organism: Spathilepia clonius; assembly: GCA_018250295.1. Classification (NCBI taxonomy): domain Eukaryota; kingdom Metazoa; phylum Arthropoda; class Insecta; order Lepidoptera; family Hesperiidae; genus Spathilepia; species Spathilepia clonius. Next base: position 7,499 of record DWRA01000011.1, read on the forward strand.
ACGCATCAAAATCACCAAACAAACGGTGCAAGTCTCGAGGATTGCCACACAAACTTCTTCGCCTTGGTAAGTCACTTTTACATTGATGAAAGAACTCGTAGGTACTTTTCTTTCGAAATCATTACGATTATCATGATAATATTAGTGTGTGCTATTGTTCGTCTGTGTCGTACTAAAGGTTTTGTTGTTGGTGAATGTTGAACCCACGATGTCCAAACGGTCCAATTATCGTTAGTTGACGGTGATATACAAAATTCACCTTAGTGTGATATGAGTGTAGAATCGATCTGTTGCGTTAAATATTTCGAATAGAATTGAACAATCCGTGCTCAGTCCGGTAATGACGCTTAGCTGTTAGTCATCCTGGCATCGTACTCCCAACAGAGGAGTCATGTCGCGTTGCTAACCCACAAAATGTCATCGCATTCGGTGAGCGAGGCCACAAGAAGCTACCGGCCCATAGAGGTCATTTTGAATTCACCTGGCCGTAACGCGGACCGTAATGCGTTCGCGGGACTAGTTTCGCCAGGTCGAGGAAATAACTTTCTTATTACTTACATTCTTACTACCGCGCTCGGTTCGATTCGGTGCTGCGACATAAATTATGATAGTGACAATGTTTATGAATAAAGAAACGGTCGGGTCATTCATTATCGTCTTGTTGTAGTGTGGAGTCGCTTTGCGTAACATTCATAGCTGGCGCGAATTTTATCAGATTGTGTTCGGGTGAGGATTAGCGGCGGGCGCGTGGGGACGGGGTGCGAGGGGAGGGTGGGGGCGGTCGGTCGTCCTCGGCGGAGAGCAGCCCGGCGCCATTTCCACCTGACGCGTTGCCACATCTCCGCGCCGCGGCGGCGCGCGCCTGCACCCGTCTGCCGTCTCCCTCTGCGCTCCGCCTATCTCGCGCGATACAAATTACTGATTTCTTGCCCTGCCTGCTTATTGTCTAATTATTTATGCGTCGTTTGCGGCCACCGCGCCTTTTGTCGTGTGGAATTCTCTCGTTCACAACGGCCCGGTCGGCCGGTGAGCCGGTGACGCATCGGCCTACTAGGCTGACATTGCGCCGGGTTCAATACACTCGTTTCTTTAGTAGATCGCACGCGCATCTACTTTTATGTACAGAATGCATACTCAAAAACAACATTATTTACATGTTACTTCAAACCTTCGTCGCTTCTTCTGGCAGCATTCGCGCGGGTTTTACCCGATCGCTTCTACACGCTATTATTTGCAATAAAAAAATAATTAGAATCTATTCGATCTAAGTAGTAGGCGCGTAATACGTCCCACAGTCTTCGTCATTATAATGTCGTTTTTACGTTACCTTTACACTGGGCCACATACCAACACAGATGTTAATATAGAAAATAATCTTTCATATGACGGACATTTACGAGACTCAATTTTATTGTCATAAATAATAAAGTTGTATAAATTATCGTAAATTATCGTGATTCCAGTCAATGGAACAGTCACAGAAATCACGTATTCAAATTAAAAGTTTCGAACTGTGTTTTTACAAAAACATTCCCGATTTGTATACTTCTTAATAGGACTTTATCAAAGGTAAAGCGTAGCACTTAGGAGCGCGACCTTGGGAAGTATAATAATGCAGATGGCTAAGTTTTCTTAGATGTTTACTATGAACTAAAGTCTCACTGCCTCGCCTTGGGCTTTACGTATTTTTACGTAGCCGTTGACCTTTGTTTATAGCTTCAAATGGTTTACATTGAGGACTAACATAATACTATTTCCAGAACAGTTGTCAATTTGTACAGAACGAGGCGTAGAATACAAATTAACTCAGTCTTAGATTAGAGGTGACCGCAACGAATCACGAATACTCACAGAAGGTTGAAGGGTGTCTATGGGTTTTCGTAACTATATTTGTTGTCTCGTATCTTAAACGATAATATAATATGACACAGTAAGTTCTTTATGACTAATAAGCTATAATTTTCAAAACTGTGGGAATGTTCCTTAAAAATTATGCAACCCCTCTTCATTTTCCATAATAAACACAAAAATTTGTTCTTCGAACAGTGTAAGACCAATATATTAGTTGCTATTTGATACTTTTCTAAATGTATAATATACCGATATTCTTTTACTATAGATTTGTTGCCACAATACAGACCCTAATTGTTCTAAACAATAAGAAACCTATTGTCTTAAATAACTCGGAAAGATCTGCAAAATGTATGTACGACAAACAAATGTATGTACAACAAACAATTTGACCTTATTTTATTAGTTACGGAAGTCTATAATATTTCCATTAACTTTCTTGGGACTTACGCAAATAACATAATTAACCCTGTGTGTTGACTTTACGTATTCATATTGTGTAAATAAACAGTTTTACCCTTGTTAGTATTGATAAGCAGTCTGTTCAAATTTTTGCCAACTAAAAATTTTCCTAGTTTGATCTTTAGTAGACAAAAATTTATAGTTTGATTGTTAATAACAAGCGTTAGTTCATAAAAATTCCATGTAAATAATATCAGGATGTATTTGCGCAAATACTATTGACAACGTAATAAATAGGCTGACGTAAATCCCCTTTACACCGTCTTTATTATAATCGAATGAACGCAGATACTGTAGTTACGAACCGCTTATACACGAATGCAATGTGCAATAAAATCATTAATCCGCATAAAATTAGCACGCATTCATAAATACTAATATTGTTACAGTACTCTTACTAATGAAACTCCTCCCGCCCGACTTCTCGTTCTAACATACGTTGCCGGCCGCCGAGTGAAAGGGACGGATGATCTGGGTATACACTCAGGCATGTAATAATGTGTATCACAGATAATAGAAAGGGCTATGTATCAGCAAATAGGCATAGAATTCAATTCTTGACCGCTTACTACAAACACTTTTTTCCTCCTGTTTTGGTTATCCAGTTTAGACTTTGCAATATTTATTTTATTAAAATACTTAATTTTTTATTTTTCTAGAATGTATTCTTAGTATGTAACGCTTGTTATTCTTGTTACACTTAATTATTACATGTATGTAATGTCGAAAAATCTTCGTTATCTCGATATTACCGCATCTGGCACGTAAATAACGAGTCCTCGCTCGCCTTGAAAATTAGGAGTTCGTACGACTTTAACTTCAACTTTCGTAACCTTCTGTGCTGTTATTTAAATAACATTAAATTACTCTTGTTTCGTATTAATTTGTATAATATAAATGTTCAGCAACTGTTCAAAAATATTCAGTTAGATTTTAGATGAGCATACGGTGTTTATCTGAATAACATTTTAGAGGTATGAAAATCACAAATAAAGCAACATTGGTCTATTGGTGATTGTTGTAACGCTTACAAAATTGCTGTTTAATTGTGAAAAGCGTAAAGAATCTGTAATTAAGGTAGTCGGGGTAAGCGGTGAGCGAGGTAACGCCGGTAGACAGATGTCGCGCGGGTCGCGGCGGGCTCTGCGCCCGCGCGCTTATTCAACCGTTTATGAATGGTCGTAATCTTCGGCTTTCCCATGGCCGGGCCTCCGCCGCTGCGATCACCCGTAGATATTGCTACTACCTGCCTCGCCTTTGTTCTTTGAACATTTGTCGGTACTTACCTCCGACAATGCCTCACTGACTTTGTGTGGTTTTAGTGCCTATTGCTTCCAACATTGTACTAATCCTCAACTCCGTAATCAAATAAATTTTAAACTCGAGCATTTAACGTAAAACTTACGGTAAGTTAGATAACATTATTATCTAACTAGATAAACGATATGTAAATATTTCTATTATCTGTGTTCTACACTAAATATTAGAATAATGTTAATATATAGTAATTTAATAGTATTGTAATAGAGCGTTTTAAATTCATGTTGTCGTCATCACCCTATACCCACCCACGCATAAGCTTCCCAATGAAGCAACAATACTTAGCCCCTCTTTATCATCCCTTTTATTTATGACGAGCGCAATGACGCCTCAATATTTTAGCTTTCATAACTCCGCCGGCGCCGCAGTGGCGACATGTCCATTGACCGCCCAAATTCATCCCTAACTTATTCATGATATCTGACGAACTCTCCCACCCGCCCCTTATCTCGTTGCATACTGAGCACGACTTCAATTTTACTCAGAATGAGCTCATTTCTCTTATATTAGAAACTTCACAGTTAGACTAGGTTTTTGGTTATGCAATAATGTCGTAGATTTTTTATTTCTATCAAAATTGTATATTTATTGAGTATTTCATGTTTTTATTCTGTATGGACCAAGGAACTATTTTTACAATGATGTAAAAAATGCAGAGGTTAATTTATTTCTAAATTCCGATGTTCGAGAAGCTGAAAGTACAGAAACGTCTGTTCAGTATCATCGTTTCATGTTACCAATAATTCGATGTATAAACTATTTTGTGATATTGAAGAACGCCGCGACGCCCGTCATTATCGCCCCACATCCGTGCTTTTATTAAACACATCACAGTTTCATTAATATAAAATTAGACTTTATCGTGTTGTCATAATTATAACCTATTAACTTTTCCTGTTAACTTTGCGGCAAATCGTAGTATGTAGCACATTAAGTATACAATCATTTTAAACCTGTAAACAATTTTATTTAGATGATTCTTAATATCGCCAAGTCTGTATGTGTTCAAATAACATTTGAAGTATTAGTATTGGTATGGTTGTAAACATTTCTGCAACGTGTAAGGCAATTTCGCTTTCATCCTGACGATGCGGACGCCGTAATGAGTGGAACAGCTGGTCTATAACTGGCAGCGGGCTACATTGTGGCCTGGAACTCAAGTAAACAAGACTGCACCAAAATATTCGGTAACGGAGCCAAGGTTGCTGAAATGCGACCGAACTATACGACAACTCCCTCTAAAGGAATGTCATTTTTAGCCGCAAAAAAGTCGTTCCGCCGCATACATTAACTGAATTGCCATCTAGATACATGAATATAGTAGCTATTAGCGAGATTTGCTATTTAATAGTATCATTTTTTACTTCATTTCAATAATAATAGGCTTAATAGATAATTGACATCGCAAAGTAACAGCAGCAAACAAAGGTAAATAAATAAACATACTATTAGTATTAATAAAGTATATACCAACCATACAGGTACCAATAACTAAAGCATATTAACCTTTTTTATCATCTATTAAAAGTGACAGCCGAAAATGCTACCGAATCGCTTACGTGCCAATATAAATTTTAAATAATTTCCCCGGGTGGCCACTCGAATCTGTAGGATATTATGCAAACTGCTGTGTATATAACCTCATTTCCAACAGGTTTGTTGTGTCGCGGGTGTCTCGTCTGCACGCCGATACACTATCGCGTCGTCACCCGCAATCAAGGTCCGAGCGAGAACGGTGGCGATTACCGCCGATATCGGCTGCACTCCAAAGAGCCGTAATTGCCGCTTCTCTAATATAATTTAATACAATTTACTATTCATAGTTCGCGATAACGCCGGTCCTAGGGAATTTTGTCGTGATAAGATAGTCCTATGCTATGAAATTTAAGTAGTAAATATCGTGCAGTTCATCTGATGGTAAATGGTAGCTATTGCCTGTGTATATGTGCAATAACCTCAAATAACTAATAATAATGGGATCGAGGTCGGCACCAGATACATTACTAGCCTTGAGGTTTATATTATAACAATTCGTGTCTCTCCCTTATCAAACCCTTCAAACCGGAGTGCAGCAACACTTAACAATGTTACGATGCATAAGTTCTTGCGCAGTCACGTTTGCCTTAACTTAACTACTTGATTCGTAAGATATTCTCAGTTAATTCGTATTCAGAAGTAGTATAAAGAATATTGTAACAGAAAATCTCGCAGCCCTGTAATACACATTTAATTTTTTTCCGACTTATTAGTAAAACAAACGATCCGCTCGGATAAAAATAAGCACTGATTGAATAGTTTTGTGTTTCCTATTAAGATAACCAAAATTGTCGTGTATAATACCTCAAAGCCCTGAGGCCACCAGCGGCACGTCATCGCTCTATCGGCGCTGATAGCAACGTTTGCGGCGACGTTATCACGTCTTGATTGCGGCCTACGTTTATTGCCAACCACTACGTATGCTTGGTAGTATCTTTCCACTCGTAAGTGTTGCGAATAGTCGTTAACCTACGTCGCTTTCATTTGGATATCGTAATTGTATGTTTACAATGGACATATTGATTATATCGACATTGATTGCATTGATTCCCTTTTTATTTCTTTATGGAAATTTAGGTACTTATTGTAACTTCATCCATGTGGATCTTAAGACGATGGAAGTTTTTTAATTATTGCTTTAGGTTTGCAAATATCTTGTGTTTTATATTTTTCGATCTAACAAAATGCTATACTTATATGCCTACATTACCTACATTTATATGTAAATAGATTTTCGTGAAAAATATTTGTTATGTTGTATGTTACTTTATTGTTTATGCTGGTTTTATCGCATATTTTCTTGAAGTCCATGTTGTCCTTATGTCTATGTTGGATATAGGTAGTATCCAGCAATTACGTCGCTTAAAATTCCTGTTAAAATATTCTTCACATATATGCATTGTCATATTTAGGAGAAAATAGGAATATGTAAATTCACATTCGTGACTGGGTTCGCTGTGATTGTACAGATAATCTTTCACGTGTCGCCAACACTTAGTGAAATGTTCTCCACTTTGTTGCGAGTAACGACTGTGTGATAGCGAGGTCGTCCTTGGGGGATCCGGCGCTGCGGGCTCGTAACGCCCTTCGCCTACATTTTGTCCTTGCTAAAGTTCTCTGATATTTAACAAGAAAATGTACCCTTCATTTTCTTCTCATAATATTTTCTCAAACGTATATTTTACTTCCAAATTAAATGATGAATTTAAAAGGCTGCCTAATGTATCTAGTTAATGTAGTTTCCACTTGGCTTAGGCTTTTACACACATGTTTTTCGTTAGGTAGTGACGTCAAGTGGGTGAGTATAATTCTAACCCGGGCGGAGCCCTAAAGGGACATTGTGCTAGGAGGACTCCGGTTGTATTCTGTTAGAGATCCCGAAGTCTTTCACTAAGCGCAGAAGACGGACGGCCACTGGAGGGTTTTAGTGGGTAAAAATCCTACATAACCTGGTGCCGTTCCCACAACACTGGGTACCTTTCGAAGGTTTCCCCTTCGAAATGAAAAAAAAAGGTTGTGACGTCAAACGGGATCCACGTGTGATGTAAATGATCGATCAATTCGTCAATACTGAATAAGGGCCCTTGACCTCCATCGATTACTGCATAACTGGCATAAGTCGTCCTTTTTCCCTTATTTTATATTACCACACATTCCAGGTCAAGGTCGCGTTTTGATGAGACGAGGAAAACATTGTCGCGCTGTTATTGGTCGGTCGGTTTCACTTGTAAGGAGTCGTTAATGCCTTAATATTTTTAAGACACATTCTGATGTTTGTTTCGTTTCGTTTTAAATTCCACCGAACTGACGATGTATTTTCTTTGTTCGAAGTAGGTCGAGGATTCCAAGGACTTTATTTATTTCTCGACGTTCAGGGTGGCTCCTTATCTAAAAGAAATCAGTAGTACCGTTCAAACGCAAATTTAAATTTTTTATTCGTAGATACTTTCGTAACGATAAATGGACAAGGGCTTCCTTTTTAACGTTCTTTGCAACCGAAGCTCCTGTTCTTTTCTTCATTATTTCCGACATAATCAATGTGTACTGCTGCGCCGGCGACACGACATTCCGACTAATCGGCTACGTGACGCGACGCGACATGCCGGCCGTGTACGCGGTCGCCGTATGTGGGTCAAGATAACGCCGAACCCGCTACCTCTCCCTCGGACGGCGCCAAACATTTACTCGCTGCCACTTATGGACATCGATTATTGCCTGTTTTAAGTACAATGTAACAGAATATTGTGGATAATCTTGTCGTGCGATGTCGTGCAGTTATATTTGATTAAGAACTTGTTATTATTTTTTACTTGATTACAGTATAGACCAGGATAGCCAACTTTATTGAACGCGAAATCTACTATTTACTAATTAAAGTCTGTCCGCTCTACCAATGGAATATTTATTTCCTGCGCCCCTCAAGAATTTCATTCGGCGATAAAAAAGAAACGTCGAGCTCATACATTTTTCTAAAATTATCTCTGGAAATAGTCATAAAAGTATTCTCTGCCTTATCACGATTGACTAGACATATCGCTTTGATCAATGGGGTGGCCACCCTTGATATAGAAACTATCATAATGAGACAAACTGAATCAAGCGCTATTTGTTACATTTGACTAAAATGTTGCATGTTTAATATTTCTATTTCTTACCATCCAATGCATCCATGCATGCATCCTATGCATACAAAGAGAAATAGGTAGATAAATATCTTACAAAGTGTTATTAAACCATTCCATCGAGACTAAGTCTAAACCTGTAACATTGCATAAGTGATAAGGTATGTAGAAGTACAGAACAGCTATAAGAAGCCAGTTTGCATAACATTTTGTATTAGCAAATTCTCTGTTCGAAATTGTTAAATATAAGGAATGATTATTAGCCTTCTCGTTATTCCTAAACAGTCAATCACAGAAAGCGTGTCCTAAAACTTGCCCGCATATACGACATGTGCATCGCACGTTGCGAGACCGAGAGAAATTGAAATGTAAGGCTGAACGTAGCGGCGTGCGTTTTGTTTTGTAAACAAGTTGCTAGTTTAGAGTGTTGGCGGTGCACTGTTGTGTGGAGTTTGGCACGGCGCTGTCTCGGGACGCGGGAGGCAACTTTGTGATCCTCCCTGTTTGCAGAGAATTGCTTCACAACTTTTAACTCTGAAATTATAGTCTAAATGTTGTGTGAAGTACGATTACTTCTACAGAAGATGTCTGAAATGAGTTAAAAAGTCTGATTGTTGTTGTTGAATGAGCTATAGGTATAATGTAGTGTTAATGGAATCCTTGAAAGTATAACGATTTTGTATATAGAGAAATATTATATTTCCCTAACAGAAAATTTTACTATTTCGATGCCATAAATATATATTTCGTCGCCAGCAAGCATGCTACCCAAGTAGGGTTAGGGCTTTAGGTCATCACAGCAACTAATTTACATCTAAAACCATATAAACCGAAGTCCTACATGTAATTCATCACTACGGACTAATATGGAACGCTCTGAAAAAGTGAATTTATCAAACATCAGAATCTGTCCACCTTCAAAGTAAAGAGTGTATGAATATTTGACAATATAATTATGGATAAATAAAGAATAAAGACACACGAAACATCCGATATCCTATATTTTTACCAATTTATATGTTTAATGGCAGCCCATTAGCATTATCGACAGATCACCTTGGCCCTTAATATTGGCCTTTATTCAGGTAAAACTGGTTATTCTATTTATTAAAAGTTGTGTTACGAGCATTACGTATCAATTCGGTCCATATAGACATAATTTTATTTTTTAATTGGTATGGTACAGTAAATAAATTTAAAAGCAGGAAAAGGAGCCATCCATCATTCAGCCATCCGGCAGATCATCTATATCTATAACCCTCTTTACATTCTTGAAATAATTTTGCAAATGCGACAATAGCCACCATGGAAAGGCTCCTTACACACCACCGCCACTGTATCACAATAGAACAACTCATATCCAAATACACAATGTGATCAATTATGATGTCAGTCATTCACACACATACACAGTTGTTTTGCTGTAGAAATATAATAACAGTCAGTTTAATGTAATAGATCCATCCTAGTGTTGCTTTGTCACATTGTGTAGTATTTATTAAGTGAATACAAATTGCGAATATCTAATAAATAAATAATAGTGTCTGCACATTCAGAAATGCAAATATATTAGTTCACTTTAAAGTACTCTTTGGAATTGTTGATAACTGTTCATAAAGATATCGTTCTAATCGACGTTTCAGCTAGCCTTCTAATTAAGTTATCTATTCCACGTACAAGAAATTACGTGACAGAAAAGTTGTTTGCAATGTACATAAATTAATTCATTTTAAATTGACCCAAATTAAACAAATTATGCATTTGAGTGAAATCGCGAACAAATGAATATCAGATCAACTCTTTCTCAAGCTTGAACAGTGTATTTATGTTGTTCAGAGCGGGTCGAGTAAAGTAGACTTGCGCAACGCGTTATGCGTTGGTATTAGTGGTAAACAAGAGGCTCCGTGCAGCAGCGGAGGTGTCTCGGCCGAACGCAGCGTCCGACTGAGGGCACGATTAAATTTAAAACGCTTTCACTCACCATAGCCCCTCCCCCAGCCCGCTCAACACATCCCCCCACGGGCCGCCAAGTTGCGAAGTCGCTCGATCGGTGCGAAAGATCGCAATAGAGCCACCCGGCGGATCCGCCGGTTGCTCGTTTTGTTTGCACTGTCGCACAAATGATCGCGGCTAGTCAGTGTTCTATTGAGATTAATGTCCTCTAGTCTCTGTAGCGTTCAAATTTGAATTTACGTAACACAATGTTTGAGCACATTTTGTTTGAAGGAGTACCAGTTATGCTTGCATCCGTTTGCCTTCATGAGATTGATCGTACAATCATTATACCATTACTACAATGGCATGACCACTTGCAACAGACTATCACTATTATTATTACACTCAAACGTCTTCTTACGTTTTTAGGATCTTCTGAGTTGTGGCTTAGTGATACCTCCATATCCATTCGACTCGGATGTTATTTGCTCCAGATAATTAGCGAGTAATGCTCTTAATGTATTACGGTTCTTTATGATCTAGCAATCGACTCTAATGCGATGAGCCCTACGTCTGTGGAAATGCTTTTGTAGAAAAAGGAATTTTGAATCTCAGCATACACCACTCGAATGCAATACACACTAATAACCTTATTACCTAACATCTTTGAAAATTGTGTAAATTTGATTTATTTCAAGGTGCAGTGTGTGCATGTGTTTTATGCATTCAGCATAATATCTCGAATATATATAAAAAATACACACAACTAAACGCTATAGCGTTTTGCCGTATTTGTCGTTTCCATGAGTTTTATTATTTTCAAAGGAACTACCCATCCTTGTTATCAGAGCGTGAGAGTTAAGCTAAAGAGGTCGACCATGAAAAGAAACCGATTCGGTCTGACCTAATGTTATGTTTTAAGCATATGCTCCAGTGTTACTTTGTCGTTTCGGTTGATCATGTACAATAATATAGATTTCCCCACCAAAGTAGGTCGCATGTTTCTTAAACCCCTTTGATATAAAATTTAAAGGCAGATATCTCGCCGTTTAAGTGTATCTCCCACCAGTACTTGCCGTGTACCACTTGACAAATGGTGCATGAAATGATATTTCGCGTCACCATAGACTCACTCGAATTGACCAACTTACTTACGATTGAACTCGGTTTTTGTAGTTGGCTCTACGCCTGTTGGAGCATTATCTAATTTGTTATATTTCTTGAAAATATTTGTTGGTGAGTTTCAATGATATATGGAGAAAGTACACTATCTCGCCGTCATATTCCAACTTATGCAGCAATGTAGTGCTGGGTCTAGTTTTAAAGTTTATGTCCCTTTTTGATAATCAATTATTCTACCCAATGTATTGTCTGTTAAAGATCGTAATTTGACAATTTCTATCTACTACATTTTGTCAAATTTTCTTCTTTTTTTATTAATACCGAGCGGTAGTTATTTGACTTCAGTCAATCCTCACGGTCCGAAGAGGTAGCATTAAACTAATAACTCTAAACAAAATGCTTTGAATTCCTACAGACGTAATTATCATATCGTGACTTTGTGAACTATAAATAAATGGAATACATTAATAGTTTTTCGCATACGAAACTCATTCAATCATTTTCCACCGCTAACAACTTTTGAATGCAATATCAAAATTACAACGATGCAATTCATTACGGTCCATCAATAGCGGCTCTATTATTGGAGCATTGGTACAACAAGCAAGCAAGATGGATGATGAGTGGCACAAGGCGGACGGCGCGGCGTGTCAACGAGTCCTTTGTGCCACAAAAGGATTGCGGCGTTTGCATTGTCGCATCGTCAGATACGACGCGTCTCGCTCCGTGCGCCTGTAATTTAGCCGCGTGATACTAACGCACGCTTTGAGGAAACGGGTCATGTGTTTGCATAGAAATTGAACGCCTTTTTAGGGAAATGTACGTACACGCAAATCCATAATAATTTTGATTGGTGGGCGAGTCAAAAATATTTCATTTTAAATTCATTAACGTTCCATAGCCGAACGGAAAAAGTGTTGAAATCGTGCTTTTAAGAATACTTGAAAACGAAAACAGAAATTCCGGTTGAAGCAATGGGAAACGCGTCTTGTATAATGTCCTTGTCAAAAACAATAATAGTCCGTGTGAAAAGGGTCATATCATACAAACAGGATAATGGAATTCAGTTACGTGTTATTTTCTTTAATATACTTATATAAACATATTTTGGTATTATTTTCAAATGAAAAGTATATTTATGTCTGAGCACTAATTGAGGGTAATATTATTTAGCCGCTTGCCTGAGGCCACGGCTTAGTGGACCGCGTCAGCGTTACATAACGCGCGGTTAAAAAAACTAGGGCAGATCCTCAAAATTCTAGATGTACGGCCGTGCGAGTTCGTTGACCGCGCCCGCCCCGCTCGCCGTACCGTTAGCTGAGCGCGCTACCTGTACCCTGTTCCCTTCACCCTCGCCCAGGGTGAAACGACTTCATCACTCTCTTTTTGGTCTATTTACAACGCCACGTTCTTACTCTTGTTCACAGCTATGGTTTTGTACACGTGAGACCGGTGGGACGTTTTTTCGTATCATTTCGGCAAAGGAAGCAAAATGAGGCACAGCTCGCAGACAGCTTTTTGGTTTGTTTGTGCCTTTTTGGCACCGGATTGTAAGATCGAGAAACATGTCGTTGTATGTGCTGAAAATAATGTATGAGTTGGAAACGTAGTTTTCTCAAAAAGTTTTGAATAATCAACAATTACAAATATTCGTTTCACGATATTCCGCTATATTTTATTCAATTTCCTATACGCAGTAGGTACATCCGAATACATTCTCTACACTGTATGTGCCTTCATACCGTCACTTAATTATACAGTAAGGCCTTGGAAGCTTAGACATAGGTACCTAAACTGATTGTGTCCTACGGCTAATGTTCAATTTACCGGAGGCCGTTTGATGGAGCATTCCGGCGAGATAATCCAGCAAGCCTTCAATCCTGATTACGTGCCTACAGCGGCATGCATTAGTGATACGATGCTACCAAGTCAGGCTTAGTGTTAATAGCATGCGAAAACAGCTTTTGAACCCTTACTACTACTTACAGTCTAAGTGGGTCACGTGATATAAACACTTTCATTCAATAAAAGCTTTTATTAGTCTATTTCGCCTGATTTGTTTTTATTATGTAGCTTTGTATATTAGTATAGCTAGTCTTTCCTATTTATTTGTAAGAACGGAGTAGCGTCAAATTTTATGTATTTTCTGCTTCACAAGTGGGTACTAAAAATCTACGATCTATTCAATTATTTTCACATCTAAACAGTTTAATGACCCGCACTCCTAATTATTAAGTTATTAATTCCACTTGATTATGACATCATAAAGGCTTTTAAACAATAGCTTGCGGCGAACATAATGTGCGACAACACGATGTCGGCAGTCAGCAAATCGGAACGTTGTCGCCGGTACACATTGTCAACAGCTCTACTGCTTGTACAAATGAACATTTGTACTTTACGACACTGCAATGTGAACGACGGGTTTACGACAAATTCTCTGTGAAGCATGTTCTATATTATCTACCTATGGAAAACAAGAACACAAATTGTAATTATAATAACTTTTGTACATGTTTTTTATATTTATTTTTAATGTCCACTATTTTATTCAAGTTGCGCTGCCCCAAGCTTCTCAGACTTGTACGTAGCTATAGATAATAAAAAGAATTGCGAGATATATTTTTGTAGACCAATTTTACATGGAGTGTTAACTTCCAATACTTTTATTTTTAAAACTAATATGGAAAAGGTGTTTCTTATAGAAATCTTTTTATTTTTGTTTTCAGTCATAGTAATTGTGTTTGCCTTTGTCGTAAGAAGTAAATGTTTAGCCACAGAGCTACCGCGAACTTGTATGACTCAGTTGACAATTGGCGACCTTGCCTATTGAAGATGTAATGAATTGACAGGAAACTATACGGCGAATTTCAATACTCCGAAATCAAACTATTTTATATAAAAAGTATTCAAACTTTGTGTACTTAAAATATATTATGTAATGTATGACTAAGAGTAACTGATGATGTGACGTTTCGTACCTATATTACGTGTTTTTAGAAAATCGCAAAAACAATTTGTAAACAAGTGCCTAAAATTGGGGGATAAATTACTAAAATCAAAACAAGTAACTCTGATAAACACAAGCAATGTAATGTTATGTAAGTAAGGTTTGACGGTGGTAGAACCTTTTGTAGTTCGACTTAGGCGGCACCACCTCCACACCTACTCTCATTTCTGCCTCATAACAGTGTTAAGGGCAGCTGTATTCCGGTTTAAAGCTTGTGGTAAAGGTAACTTACTTATCTGAGGTAAAGGATTAGGGGTAGCGACGCATCTGTGGTCAACCTCAGGTAGGGCACTAATGTTATGTGGGGCTAAATACTGACGTCTACGGGCGGCATTGGCTGCTTACTATCAAGTGGACTACATGCTTGTATTAATTCAATATAAGAAACAAAATAATTTGGTCATATAATGTAGAACAACATATTTATAAATTAAACAGATGAGACGAGCGAGTAAAGTTCGCTTAAAATTACATTTGCATTTCATTCTAGATTGTCCAGTACTAATAAGTGGTAGTTGATCATAATTTTCATAATGATTGTATCAACAACATGGTAGGTTGGTGCGTGCCTCGCCGGGGCCTGACCTCACCACCGATCGCCGGCGCGTGCCTGCGAACGCGTTAGGCGCATAACAATTTAGCTTTTGTTCCTGCATTAATATGAGACGCGTTGGCTTTACTCGTATTGTTGTAAGCGAGCACACCGAGACACCCGCCGTAATTGAGGCCTTCTATTTAAAGGTATGAACTGCTGTTCGACACTCACGTCGTTGTTTCGTTTCGTCCTCGTAGCCAAAGCATGCTCATTCGTTTAACAATTTATGATGATCGTCGATAAAACTGAACTTTCCTGATAATCGTTTGGTTTTAATATATTTCAAGAAAAATAGTGATGTGCTTAAGTATAGACCTGTCTTCGCGTTTCTCTGAAACTTTATTTGAATTTGAGATGATTATATTATGATTACAATATGATGCAATGAAACATTTAAATAACGTTTGCATATATCTACTAATATATCCTTTCATAATACCATTGAAATTCCGCCCAAAACCTTTGAAGTCCCAGTACTGTGTAATCTAAGTGTTCTAGGGTCAGGGGTAATAGTTTTATCATAATATTGCCTCAGATAACTGTACAGTTCGGTAGCGTGTTTATTGTGCTGCTATCTCTGTCGCACGTGTTGTCGCGTCGTAAATTAGAGGGAGCGAGCGATATCGGGTGGTAAGTGTCTAGTCGTTGGATGCCGCCCACTCGCCCCAAGTAACATGGTAGTTGTTGTCGAAAGAATGTGTTTTGCGATCCAGCTCATTGTATGAAGTTACAGCGGCATATCAACGCCGCCTACCATTCAAATGTTCCTTGTATGATATTTTATAAACATTACAAATCTCACTTACTAACATTTGGTCCTAGAGTAGGTTTACTAGCTTTAAAATATTTCGACCTAGCTAGGTAATATGAAGTAGGACAATTAGAAGCAATCCTTTGTAAATAAGGTTTGCGGTGATAAAATTCAAATTTAGAACACTCGTGCCTAACCCTGTTTAATGCTAATCATGACCTAAATCTCCTAGACGCCTAGTCGCCTGTGCTGTTGTCGTTATTAAATCGTGCAGTGCGTAGACTTTTAGAATAAAAAATCGGTGAAACCTGAACTTTCAAATGGGTCATGGAAAAACTGCTCCTGTTGACGGCGGTATCGCAATTCGGTGGTACATAAGCATTTTGTCAATAGTCGTGATGGCCAGTCATATTTGTCAATGTCTGTTTTCAATTAGGTATTTCCGTTATTCTTAAAAAAGCTCGCTTATCTCAACCGTGGCCTGCAGTGACCTAGATTCGTTCATTGAGGTTGATAATTGATAAATAATTGACAACAATTTGTTTTTCGGGTTCGGTACCCAAGGGTAAAAACGAAACCCTAATACTTCAGCTGTCTTTCCGTCTGTCAACAACAACAAATACTAAAAATATAAATGGTTTAAAAACCATTTTTTATGTAAAATTTATTTTTATTTTATCATAGTTTGTTGGTGGTAATGCCATTTGTGTTGTATTCCTTTATTTATCTGTCGTTCTAATATGACAGATAGGTTGCATTTACTGTTCTGTCTACAGACTGACATTTAGTGGTACGGAATCTTCCATGAGTGAGTTACAGCCTCACTTGGCCAATTCTTATTAAAGTTTTACATATTCAGTAATATGTCTTATATATATTTTGTTGATCCCGCTGCTCAATAGTTGTGGCATAGAATAATAAATAAGTATTGTTTACTTTTCTATGGTTGTGTTTATCGTATTAAAGTACAGCCAATAAAACAATCGTTTCGTCTCTGTCTACAATACTCCTTTAAAGAGCGAACTGGTCAAACTAAGTAGTAACTGAGTAAGGCTTCCATCGTGTACTACTTTTGAGTTGAGCAAGATATCAAATTGCCTCTTGTTTGAGAGTTGTGTACATACTACGTATGTATTCCGGAACCTTGAAGTGAAACTAGAAAACGCGTACCTTAACTGCTAATTCTACATTGTTTACAACACGCAACGATATCTAGTTTAGATAACGGCGTCGAGTTTGATCGTGGCGAAATGGAAACATTGCCTTTTGTGCGTTACATGTCTTATCTCGATCGCTGATTTACGTTGCCTTATACCGCTCGGAGACGCGTAGTAACAGTACCACTCTGTACTTCGCTTTTGCGACGCCACCATCGATTCCATTTTGCAATTTAAGCGACAGTCGACGGTATGGTTTTATTGGTAAAGGTTACATTGGCCCGTAATGATGGTGGCGCTTCCATGCGCCGGGTGAAATGTAACGCGCAATACATAATAATGATGAGGTTTGCGGAAGTGTACGACGCGCACGGCTCACGTCACGCACGCGTGTGTGATGCCGCTTCAGACACGATACATTAATAGCGAAGTGGCATCTTGGCGAATAAAGAACTTTATCCATATTCACAGTACCTACCTGAAGGTCGAAAGGGGTTTCCAAGGATAAAAAGGTTGTTGCAAGAAAGTAGCAAAATAAATCGCGAAATGCAGCATACAAGGGATATTACTTTGGAAATATTCATAAATAGCCATTATATAAATTAAATAATGTTTTTAATATTCATGGAAAACAACCCTGCTTTACACGGTCATAATAACGCTTTTTACTCTCAAAGCACTAGTAGGATTTTTCCATTGTCGTGGGTGCCGTGCATACAGAACAGAAATCTAAATTCATCATGTAGATATTTATCTGGCCGGGGATAGAACTCAGAACCTACTGCGTGTCAGATCGCTATGATGACCACTCCGTCACGGATTGTCAATAATGCTTGGTATTTCATAATCTAAGTAAATCAAGCAACATAGTCATAAATATCAGCTTTACGTCATATTATGACTGGATTCTGTATTTGTTAGCGAACATGGCCGTTATGCAATTTAAAAAATACGAATACTATTATTATAGAAGGTTAAATGTCATTGACGCTGAAGGCCGAAAACCCTTCGCTTGTTCATAAAGCTGCAGTCATATAATTGGTCAGTCAGTGCAGACCACTTAAACTCGAAGGCACCGAGGTTGACTGCACCTTGATTTAGTACTTTTTATGAATTTTATTTTTTCTTATTTAATATGAGTTAAATGTGTCAAATCTAAAAAAACTAGAAAAGGAAGCATATTTGTAGTACGCACGTGACGTCACAGATCAAAAATGCAGTAGCGAAGTGCAGGGCCGGTGGCGGCGCGCGGCGCACGCGCATCTCGTCACCGCGCGATTGTTTACCCCGCTCGTAACGTAACTGCGCGGTTGCCGCGCCGCGCTCGCCTCCTCTCACTTTCGCGCCAACCCTCCCGCTCGCTCCACATACATCTGTCCCACTCGCACACGCCGCCTAGCGGTGTTCGACTTTTTTGGCCGTGCAGTTTTTTCCCTTCACGGTTTTGCTACATTTGCCCGCTTACGGGCCCACATTGTTTACAGTAAACTGTTAATTGTACGTAACGTCGTTGCCTTCCTTCGTCGCGGAGTTGACTTACTGGACTATCTTAATGACTCCTTCATAGCGACCGTCATAAATCAACTCAAAAGTAAACATGAAAGTTGTATTTGATATAGCGTAGCCTACAACTGACATCAAATTATTGATGTTAATTCTGTACTCTCCAGATCTATGGAATTGCTGGAATATTTTCTTGAAGTTTGTTAATTACAGCGGAGAGATCAGCAACCATCGCCGGCGCGGAGTAGTTCGCAAATGGGTCAAGTTTGTGTATTTCGTAAATAGAATACGGTTGTTTGTTCTAAAAATTTTAATGTTAAGAGTTTATTCTCAGAAGTTATTTTACTGCAGTATCGACGGTCGCGCTCCTGTTGCCCCCGTGAAATGTTGAGATTGGGGATAACTTTGTTTGTTATTGTTCTCTGTTTATAACCGAAGTTTGTTTTGCTTCCTAAATTGTTACAAATCACTTTGTTTAAAGTTTCTTTACACCCAATTATCCATTTTAAATTAAAATAAGTGGTATAATTGAGATGGTTCTATGTCCATAATTTTTTGTTAGTGTTTTTGTGTCATTTACAACTTAAATATATGCTTAAAGATGCACCTATACATTTATAAATAAACATAAATTAAGCATTTTATTTTCATGTTCGGTACAAATTTGTCTTGAGAAAATTAATATGTCAAGAACACGATCTCAATAGATACTTTATTTTTGAACACATTATTCCAAGAAAACAGTATCTTGTGAATAAAATATATCGGCAACATGTCCATTACAATATTGTTTACGTAGTCTCTTCGACGCCAGCGGATAAACTTCTTCAACGACACGAGGCTTAGCCTCGTTTGACTCCCGGCTCAAAGGCCCGCTAAGTGTGTAACTCGCCGTACGACCGGTCACGGTCTCAATTCCCGAGTTAGTCCCGTTCTATCCGGGTGTTATCCACTCGCCGCACCCGGCCGCCGCTCCGTACACATTTTAAATTCAAATAACCGCAGATTTTCCAACAAACTTCTGCACTACGATCTTGCAGCTTTGTCAGGGAATATTTTAGCGTAATATCCCATTTTGTCCCGATGCTCTAACAATATCTCTGTTTGAACTCCATCGCGATCTATTGACCTCTTCGTGTCGTATTGGAAAGACATTAGCGGCGTGAAAAGACATTTGTTGAGTGTTTCTTTATGCTTCTAGGAGTCCGCGATAACGTTAGTAGTTCCTGCCTTCACAAAGTTATCTACGCTGAGTTACTGAATTATAGACACTTTACAATTCTTTTGTTTGAGAACTTGTATAAGATTTGTCTTTTATCTTGTTACGTTACCGGAGAACGGAACATTACTATTTTAATTCAACATTTAAATGAAATGTGAAGTCGTGAGTCGTGACAAGTCGACCGTTCTACATACTACTCGGTGCGTCGATTCAGTTACCTATACCAACTTTCTAGTTCCTGGTGTCAACGATAGACTCGAGTCTCAGCTTACATCTAACGTTACAATTCAACGGTACAGACAACAGTCACTACGCCTGCCGGTTTTGTTACTCGACTGTTCACAGCAGAGATGGCAACTTTGGTGCCGTCGTATTACCTACAGTATTTTTACCATGGTGCAATTGAGGTAACGGAATTGACGTGGAAGCGTGTGATTTTTTAATGGCGGCATGTCGTCACGTCACACAATAGAAAGTGAAGCGGTCGCGAGCGCATCGGGCGTTAGAAAGCGGCCGGCCTCCGCCGCCGCCCGCCCGCCGGCCGGCGCGCACCGGCCCGCGCCCGCCGCGCATTCTTTGCGCGCCCGCCGCCACGAGCGCACATCGACAACATTATAAATATCCCACTGCTGGATAAACTTGTTCTATGCTGCTGTGTGAAAGTAAAATTAAACTACACGCTATTGTAATACTCATTAGCAGGTGTGTTACTCGAGTGATCTGGCATTTTTATGTTTTCATTATGTAGATCAATCTAGCTTATAATTATTATACGGGTCAAGAACTTGGCAATCCACAAAACCTATTGGACAGATATGCCAATCAGTCTGTATTGGATATCAAGAGCGGTTATCAAGCCTTGACATCCCTTATCAGTAATTGTCATTTTATGTAAACACTAGGTGCAAGAGGAATTTGCAATTATGTAGCTTATCTTTATTTACGAATTGCATTTTTTTCTGTAGCTCTCGATATTTCTATGAGCACATTTTTACCCAAATGACTCTTTCTTTCATTTACTTTTAAATTGTCAGGTAAAAGGATCTAAGTGATATTTTCTCTTTTTGGTTAGCAAATCGTACATGGCTATAACCAGTTATGCACTAAACGATATTGCTATACGTGTATAGTAAAGCGAATCAATCGGCATACCATCCTAAGTAGCGACAAGGCGTAACCCTCATTCGGGCGCTAAGACTAAACTCGTTTTGTCCCGGCGCGCCGCCCCTTATCGCGTTAGGTCGATGCGACCCCACGCGCCGCGTCTGCCAGGTGTGGACTGGGACTGGAGGACCCCCTTCCGCTGCAGATGGTGGTGTCGCGGGAAGAGGTCCATTGACCCTTGAATGGCGCGCCATTAAATATTGAACGCCGAGCGACACGAAGACAATATGCGGTTTGGCGGACGCTCAGCCCTCAATAACGTTTTTGTGCCTAGTAATTACGTTCGACGTGCAGTAAACGATACAGAGCCGCCTCTACTTGCCTGTACACGGATTTTGTCCACGTTTTGCGATTGCAATTTGATAGAATATAATCTTACCACACACTGACGTTACTCTATACCGTACTTGTAAAGAGATGTAAGTGACAAGCAAGCCACTAAATATATTTCGTAAAACAAATTCTCATAACATGCAATGCAACTCATTGTACACTATAATTTTTGACTAATATCATTTAGTTTAGGGGAAATACATTTTTGTTTTGTTACTTTTTAAACACACAACTGAATACGATTTCTACATACAGCTGATATTATTTCAAAGAACTTCTAAAAGGGACAGTATTATTATATATCAAAAAAATCTCACGATATTTACACCCCCGGGCATAGGGAAGGCTCGTTCAGGCGGGAGCGACGAGGGTCGTTCGATTTCGTAGCCCGAAGCTATCAGTCACATGCAGAATTTACACCTCACGAGCTTGTTTAACGACTATCCGATTCGCCTCTTATGTCTAAACATAAAATCGTGCTCGGATAGGCTTTTTCACTGCTGTGCATACTTATGACTGACTACCCGTTAAACCGACTTTTATATTTTTAATAAAAGTAGTATTAAATATTTATTAAGTTACGTTAATTTTTGGTTAAGTACAGATTTAATAACAGGTTAGTCCTTGTAAACTATTTAAATTACTGATTACTTCCTGCGTTGACAATCGCAACTACTGCCTGCCGCTTTGCCACGCGAAAATCTCTTTAATTTTCTTGGTATAAAGATCCGTGTTCAACTCGCGCCTTAATTCGTCGTTGTAATTAAACTGTTAATTCATAACATATAATATTCAGTTTCCTGAAGTGTACTTAATCCATAGTGCCCAGAAGGCAGGCGATGGTAGCGGTCGGTGGCGGGGCGCGGGGTCGTCGGGTGTTTGACCCTCAACATTTGCATATCCAAGGTCGGTGGTGGGCCGCACTGCAGCACCTGCCGCCGCTTCACGCTTTGTGTCCCTTGCATCCCGTAGTCCTGGCCGCGACACGGTACATTAGCGTTTTGCATGGGAAATCTTGTATTTCATATTCCAGATAGGGTATGATTAAATTGTTGTATTCTAATTAAATTGTACTATTATTAAGTCGAAAACCTATTGTCACCAGTTTGAAACGAAAAGTTAACACAATGTATTTGTGCTTACGGCTTACGTAAACTTCTTGAAAATGAAAAAGGGTAAAAGCCAGGGCTATCGAAAAAAAATACAAGCACATGTTAGTTACAGTCAAATATTCATTTTATAGATGTATACAAATGTAACTAATGTAACCAACCTTATGCATTATAAGATTTCATATAATATATGCCACCTGTTTATGAGTAAATTATCAACAACAATCCCAATTAAATGTTTTTATGGTATCACTATTATTTTGATAATTTCATATTATTAATGTTTTTATATCTATTAGTAGATAATAGTATTAGTGAAATAACATTTTTTTTAATATGATGAAAAATGAACATTCATACATTGCATATAACCTGTTTGTATGTGTAGTGATTTTTGTAATTGTATTACCTATAACGCGAATATAATTATATTTTGATTGAATACTGTACTTGTTATCGTCACGTAAAAGAGTTTTACTATAGTATCACTGATTTCGATATCTAAATGGGAGCTGGCAATGCTGGCATTGATAGCTTATGATATCTTCTTATCACTAAAGATACCTAATGCGCCTATTTAGCAAGTGTGGGTTTATTGGCATAACAAGATATAAAGACGCTAAAGACCTGTACCCGGCAGGACTTGTGGGTTGCACAGTTATAAATCGATAACAATGATGATATTTCTAAGTAAGCTGCTAATTAATTCGCTGATCTTAGTTTTTCCTGTGAATAAGTAACATCAATATAAATATATAATGTTATCAAAGTAGTTACTGGCGTATTTCAAGAATTTTTGTACGTCATCACTATCACAATTCCTCGTGAATTTATATCTCCCCATCTTGAGAATCTACATCAAAATATGGAATCCTTTTATGACTACGATGATATTCTACAGAGTTGAACGAAAATGTAATATGATGTGTGATTTATGAGAATCTGTCAAGATGTGTAAGCGCAAATATGTGAACCGTTAAAACTGAATTTCGTCGAGTCTCTTTCTCTGCTGTCTTTATTTGCAAATAACGATCTGGTGATCTTTGAATTCTCAGGTAGTTGGGAAGGAAAACCACCATTGGTAATTCGTCTTTGCTAGACGTTTCGTAGTGTTATACTAAATGCTCTTTGTTTGAGTTCTAGCAAGAACAAATTACATATTTTCCATCTGTTACTGAAGTTAACATAATTTCTCATTTTTTATATGGTAGACAAGTAAATGTATTTTTGTGTGTGCAAAACCTGCTTGAAGAGGTCAGATATGCTGAAATATTGTTTAATATTGTTTGCAGACGGAGCTGTATGGCATAAAATGGCGTAAGCTCGTATGGGGGGAGTCGAGCGGCGGCGGCGATTGCGAGGAGGGGGCGGCGCCGCTGGCGGACCCGGTGATCAGCAGCTACGCGCGCTGCCTCGCCGGCGACATCCTGTGCGTGTGGCGGCGCGTGCCGGCGCCGCAGCCCCTCGACATGGACGTCGGTATGGCCGCGCCGCCGCCGCTCTCCCTCCGCGCCTCCAAAGAGCTCTGGATCTTCTGGTATGGCGAGGAGCCCGACCTCAGCGGGCTCGTCGCGCCGGAACTCGTCGCCGGTCGTGAGTATTCATTGATTTATTTTTCATTTTACGACGATGTAAAGTGGAAATGTTTTATAGATATTTTATTGTGTTCAATCGTGACCTTGTCTAGTCATTGATCTCATAGATCGATAGTGTACTGTACTTTTAAAATAAAAAAAATAATTAAAACGTGGTGTAGATAAACAGAAATCAAATAAAATATACATCGTAAACATGACACTGAGCACTCGAAAATCCATAGGTACTGTTACGATATTCCCGTGAATTTTTGATATCTACGTCACGCGAAATTGTAATCTAGCAGACTTATAGCTACACAGAGAATACGCGTCTCGTCTCGCTCGCGGGCTAATGGCTCAACTTAACAGCTCGTTTAACAGGCCCGGGAGATGTTGTACTATCGGTAACAATTATGGAGCAGATTAAGATCTCGCGATGTCATCCCGTTTACAATGGTCCGCAGCCCAGGAGCGGGAAATTGAGACGCGTAATTAATGTAATGAATGAACGACGTAAGCATGTGTGGCGCGTTTTCCTTACGCCAGTGTAAGGAGCTGGAGGATTTGATTGAAATGAGTTTAAATGTTCACTGTTATGAAGCTACGTCACGTGTTGGAAAGTGGCTTGATTTGTATAACTTACCGACTGTTGATTGAATTTTACATATTTCCAGACACTGCTATAGTTATAATTATCAAAGTAAAAACTTATATTTAAATCATTCCAATTTCTTAGCTATTATATTGTAATATTATCCAGCTACAGTACTATCAATATACATCGAAGTTATGCCCTTGTTTATAATGTTTATTAGTATGTAAAGCCTTTTGGGACACCAAAAAGTATTCGCTTACATATTAGCCCTCTATATAGTCACTTGTAACGCCGCTTTACATTTTAAAGGGAATGTTATAAAAACCTTATATCATCTGCGAAGAAGCTATTGTCGAATTGGTGTAATTGAGTGGGAGTTTGATGCAATTAATTACTATGCTTATCGCATTATTTGTTGTATACATTCAATATATATAGATTGATAAGCTTGACAACAAGTGTTTCGAACTTGATTTTTAATTGATTTAATAAAGGGACCCACTTTTCCATTTCAAACTTAAAGCAACAGTGTATTAAACACTGTTAGTTCAAGCTATGGGATAGGTAGATAAAATGAATTAATTACTAATTGCAAAACGGTAAAATAAGGAAGAACACCTTTTTCTCATCACTCAAAGCGTGCGTAACCAACTGACATGACATCGAGGGCTAAGACAGTCAAACGTCAACGTTCACGAGAAAACTACGATAGGGTTGTAATATTTGTGATTGTAACTGTTCAAGAGTATAGAAATCACTATACGTTAGAGGAACTGTCAATTTTGCTAATTCTGTGACATCGTCACAATCTCTACGTATTTTTATCTCTGAAATCCGATTAATACACAAAGCATTTTGCTTTTGATTCGCCTGAATAAGAAGGCAAGTTGTATTCTCGGATAATCCATTATGATCGGTACAAAGGTACTCGAGTGAGACGTTCAATTCTCGTTGAGCGCGGCTGGGCGCGTGGGCGGGCGGCTACGAGATTCAATAATTTTCTAATGCTTTTTGCTCTCACCACACGTTTACGTTTGTACGAAGTTGGGTGTAATACACGTGTTAAATTTGCTCACTCGTGTGTACAAAATCTAGATTCGTAATTTTAAGAAGTTCTGTAGGGCTTCTCAGCCGTTTCAACGCATCTGGGACCAACTTTAGCAAGAAGAAATTCGATTCCAAATCGATTATAAATATTTAGGCAAATGATGGTAGAATACTCGGTGGTACAATTTTCGTGGCACCATCTGTGCCGTATTCCTAATATATTTGTAGAGGTTTTATTTTACGTCTGTCTTATGGTACATAATAAGACGTTTCAATTATGTTCTGAGGGAAAGCAACACATAATTATGTTATTAACCTCCGTTATGAATCGGTATTTTAGTGTTTGTGATACCTTTGGGTTGCCATGAATCAGTTAGCATAAATCGGAATGACTTTGCTACTTCAATCACGTCCATTAGATTCTATCGCTTGTTTTGAGATTTGCAAAATTGAAGACCAATTTTTTGTTTTTCTTCAATATTATCGTTGGCCTCGATTCACTAATGTATGTCTATCTCCGCTTTGTTAATGTTAATGTCATATTCGTTTGGGATTTGATTTGTCTTCATTATTCTCGTAAATCAGAATCAAGGTTGCAATTGAAAGTAAAACCTCCTTGAGACTGCTAAATATATAAGTGCCATAAAAATAGGCACTCAAAGTTAGCAACACCATAAAACGGTATATCAGTATCTGCGAAGTGGCTCCTATCGCGATAGTACTAAGTCATCAAGTTGCTGCCAAGTTCAACGGCATGTACACTATTGTCGCCTTTATTATGTCACACTGAGAGCGTATAATGGCGTTTGTATTGAACAGATGTTTCGAATTGGATTGGCTGAGTTACAAGAAAAGTTTGGAATTTTAGACGGAGAGCGGAAAGCTCGCGAGGAGACATCTCGCTCGTGACTCCAACAGGTGGTTCCGTATCTTTATATAGTTTGCGACGTACAAAAACTTATTCGCAACGCTCTGACAATGCGAAGCACTTGAAGTTTTATTGTTAGATAGTTCTGACTTTTGTTGATACGCATGTGTATTATGTGTTTTTGTGTAATACATTTCTTGCAATATTTATAAATGTGACGTTTGCATTTTTATTTTTGACTTTTTATTTATTTGTCTTGCTTTTACACGACTGTATTAATTTCCAATGATTCTATTAATCGATCTTTTCACTGTCTCCACTTTAGTCAATTCATCAATCAATGTTTAATGTGCGTTACCACCTCTACTTACGAAGTTTAAGAGAACTTGCCGCTATATGAGGAAAGGTGTTAAAAAGATCGATAAGCTAGGTAAACAATCAAATCATTAATGGCTTACACGCTCCCAACGCCTCTGCCAACAATCTGCACGCGAGTCATCGACCTCATAATATTTATACGTTGACCACAATGCGTTTTGGCAGCGGCCGGCGCTATACCGCTAAGAATCAATTGTTCTAATTAGAAAATGCAAAGCCCTCGATTGGCCAACGCGTTCCCACTCGGATTTAATAGCTGTGAAACACGCATCTCTGCGGTACTACCGCCCTGATGCCGCTAAAACTTGCATCGCATCGAAGCTTAGAGAAAGTTAATGTCGCCATAGTCTTAAATACAGATTCCGAAACAATCTGATCATATAAGTTAATAAAGATCACATTGTATTTCTTTTTAGAAAATTGTATATACATTAATAATGATGAAAGGTTACAAAAACGAAACAAATAAATTATTATCGATGTTGCTGAATTCGTAACATTATATCATTCGTTATGTATCGTTATGTATCGTTATTAGGTACTTATGTTACGATATCACGTAATTCTTGCGCTGTACAAAAAACAATACAAAGAACAAGCAAATATTTAAATAATTTACACAGATGACTAACAAATCTTATTGTTATCAAACAAAATTCACCGTAGTTTTCCTCGTCGCGTGTTCATTTGAGCGACGCGCGCGCAGCCGCCGCCACCAAGTTCACGCGAGTGCGACCGATTCCCAAAATAGATCGTGACATAAATCTACATAAACGGACTTTATTTTGGTCGCTGCCCGTTGTGTTCGCCTCTTACCTTATGAATTTTCTTTCGTGACGTCATTCCTTTTCTTTGCTCATTTACGCTCGCGTGTTCGTGTTGCAGCCGAAACGAGGCTCGTTCGCTCAGTAAAAAGAAAACGCGGGAAATTCTCGCTTACCTATTGGCTGGCGACCGCGGTTCTCTGAATTTGATTGGGCGAGTACATACCTCGCGATTGGTGCACGCAGCAATAACAACAAATGCGCTTATTAATCCACGGCATCTACTTTCAATGTTTCTCCACGTCGTGTTGTACTAAAGCGTAATAAATTTCCCATTTATAAGTTACTGTATTTTCCACGTAATATCTAATATGATACAAAATAACACTTAATTTCATTATCATTGGATGAATAGCGCCTGAGGTATTTTCTTGCACGTTTTCCTTTCCTTAAATAAACATTTGCAGTACGACACACGGCGACCTCACTCACTATGAATACTTTATTCTTACCGGCGGGGTGTCTATTTCAGGGCTGCACAGGTATCTGTGTCAGGTCAGGGCGCCGTCCTTGTGCACACGGGGTTTGGGTCTACTTCGCGTCGCATCGTGGTATTGACCGACGTTCTATCAATAATTGTTTTAACCTTCTAATTCTATTACCTATAAATTGTTTGATAGCTTTTGATGTACAACGTCCAAGGGTATTATCAAAGTGTTTCTATGTCACTATTGGCCATAGGACTTGGAAGAACGATGGTCACAGTTTCAGTTATGGTCCACTTGTCTGGCAAAATGTGAACTAGACTTGGAAGATAAGGAAAGTTGATAGAAAAAGCTTTATTAAAAACGTTCAGGCATGCTATGTTGGTATTCTCACGATGTTTTCATTCAACGATTATGCATTTGAAGACTCTTTAGACGAGTCACTTTTCACTTCTAACGTTATATTTTGTGAATTGGTAAAATCATTGTAGCTTCAAATGTGGACCCAGACATAGAACATACATTTGTGTTCGAAATTCAGACCACTATAAATCTTGGCTACAACTATATGTATTGTGTACTATGAGCTTCCTTTTTTACAATTGGTAGTTTAATTTGTTGTCTACAAAATACATTACAAAAGTACAAATTTTATAGTCTTAGTAAAGGTGATCTGTATCGAATATAGGGCTGTATTAGTTCCCATTCCGCGGTCGTGACCGTCGTACATTAATTGTTTTAACCTTGCGATCTAATTTAGTATATAATTATTCAGTGGCTTGATGCGAGATAACCTTACCATCCGATACTATACCGAGCGGTGCATCGGCTGATGAGTTACTTGGGCATAGCAAGCCCAATCGGAAGTGTGTCACGGCTGCGTCCTTGGGGTCGCTCGTGGCTCGTGGTTGCCGCTTCGTGATCGTGACCGTCATCGTATATTGCTTTTGCCTTGCGCTTTATTTAGTATGGAATTCTTAGTTCGCCATTGTATCGAAATTGGATTTGTGGCAAAAAAATTACACATTTCTTGTCATATACTTGTTACTATAAACGTAGATACAGGCGTAAAGTCCAGTTACCTCGCTTTGCTATTTAGAACGGAGCACGTGATGTTTAGTCCAAACATACGTTTACACTCGCTCAAAATTACAACTCGTTTCTACGGTTAATAAATATCGAAATAATATTTAAAGATGATTTTGAATTACGAAATTATGAATTTTGTAATAAAAAAAAGGAAAGTCAATTAATTGAAAGAAGTGTGATATTTTTTTCATTAGGAAACTTATTTTTATTTGTGTAATAAAAAGAAGCAACCCATAATATTAAAATTTATCTCACCACAGTCGTTATAAAAACGGCGACGCTCCACAATAAATCGATTTTGTAATAATCGATAAATATATCGGAAGGCGCGAACCAACCAGTAGGAAGTGTTGCGCAACATTCACACCCGAGTGCGAAGTGGGCGTAATAATGTTACGCATGCGAGCCGCTAAGTGAGGGCGGGTCCACTGAGAGGAGACCACTTCTGTTCTGTGTTACATATAAATTTTCTTTAGGCTGTTAGTACCCTAATTATTATAAACGCACATAAATTTATAGCTTTTTAACTTCATAAAAAAAACAAACGAACATGTATCTCATATGATGTTAAGTAGTTACTGTAGGGATATTTACACTGTTTCTATTCCTGTCTAATCACGATCTTTAAATCAGATCATAGCTATATCGCTGTCAAAATGCAGAAATAGGTTTAGCTGCGGCGTCACTGCAGCAGGGGCTCGAAGCATTGTATGAATATTATCATGTTATCTCCCGATTCGTTTTAGTACCTATCAATAGTCACTGCTGTATTATTGTCGAATTGCTGGTGACAGTAGTGACATAAATTGGACGAAGTAAATAATGCATCAGATACGTGCTGACACTATTGCGACGCGAGATTAATTTAGGCTTCTTTTTGATACCGAATTTCGCACGTCACTGTCCGGCTATTTCGAGTTAGTATTATTGTCGCGCGTTACTATACAATTGTTGCACTTAATGCACTGAATTGTTGAAATAGTGCAATAGTCATTCCATTTTCTTGCTACTGAAACTGTTTTTACGACATTTTTACGTTGGGTTTTCTCAAGAATCGTGCTCAGAGATATATGTATAGCGACGAATTAAAATGTTTACATAGCTAATGCTGAACTTGCAAGACATGTTATCAAGGTTAAAATATTCTATAGGTGATTTTTATTTTTCAGACTGTTTTATTATGTTCTTTTTTACCACCGGATACAATTCCATAAAGTACAAAGATATAATCATACCATATTTCGTAAAAGTTAAGGCGGTTGCGATTACAAAAATTTCCCACGCCAACGTCAGGCTATTTCGAGTGGTGGTATTGTCGCGGGCGGCGCTAAAAATAAACCGTTATTGCCGCGAGATAAATCTCTCCCGGTCACCCAGTTTCCGCGTATAAGGCGAGACGGGGTGCGCGAGACCGCCTTGTGTACCCGCGCGCTCTGCAGATACTATGTCTGGAGACCATTGTACTAAGTAGATGAAGTGTCATTACATAATTATAAATAGGCCTTGTAATACCGGTCACACTTTGGTTGAGGATTTTGACAAATCGTTGAGTAGTATAATAGTTGTAGACTATGACAACGCTATAGCTAGAGGTAATGACCAAACATTTAATGAGAGACAATTTTCTTGAAAGTAAACTTTTTGCATTGAGATAAATTATAACATGAATATAATTTATTGAAATTTTAAACAGTGCATACAGGAATTATTAGAATCGCTTTAGCATGTTTTAGGAGACCTATTCTACAATCATAACACTTTCTTATTTTAACTGCTATGCGACTATCGTGGTCATACCTATAAATCTACTCTGGAAATATGTGAAGAATATGTATGTATGAATTATTGTGTCTGCGTTCTCGTTTATTGCTAAGGTCAGTAAAATCGAGCCTAAAACTTTGTTTAATAAATAAAATTGCTATTAGGTATGGCAAGCTTCGATGAGAATTGTTGCTTCACATGATAATATATCCAAGATAATGTACCACTTTTAGATTAATAGGTGATTTACTTTACTTTAGTAAGAGAGTTAAATAAACATTGTTTTGTGTTCAGAAACCATTAGGCATTTTTAAATTCCTTCAATATACGACCACATTCCAATTACAGTTTTGTAATACAACAGATGTGATGTTAATGATAAACAGAACGAAATAAATATTCAAAGTTAACTAAACAAAATCCAGTTAGTCTACTAGTACGCTCGACATGAAGCTAACAGCCCCGACAGGCCTCTGGTCCTCGTTTACGTGGTGCGAGCCAAACCGGTGCGCGCTACGCGACTGCAGCGCGGGTATGTGGCCGGCTTGACGCAATCGAGATCGTTGTTGCTTTTATGTAAAGCGTGAAAATGTACATGTGTAACTTGGTTCAATAATTATATTGCAAAACAGAATGGCGACATTTATTGATCGCGCATGTTCTCTATGTAAACTGATAGAAACATGTACAAATATAATATGCAGGTTCAAAGCTACCAATTTGCATTTCAATCTTTATTGAACCAAGTTATGTATCGTATGACATATTACCCTGGTTTGGCCTAGACTGAGTAGTCTACAAGGTGTAACGATATTGTATATATTGCCACCCTATTTATGTTTATGAAATTACGTTAGATCAACTGTCAACGAAAGGAAGTCAATTTTATTTTCCTTCATAAAAGACAAGCCCGAAAAATCAATACGTAAATATTAGATAGATAGTTTTTGATGTCTGGTATACTGCATGCGATCGAAGGTCGCGTCTCGAGTCGCTGCAACTGCCGGCGGACGGAAATAGCCGAACGTACGGCAATTTCCCGACCGCTGTGGACCTGCGTTTTTGATGAAACGCGCGCTCGCTCGCGGCTGTTTGCATAATAGCTTAATCCCTAATGGATAGTTCGGACGCAGAGGACTCTTTTTACTGCTTATTCAAAGCGATATTATATTAAAATCGATTGAACCGCGTCCATTTAATTTGAGTTCTGCAGTGCCGCCTAAAACTCAGCATCTTTTCGTGTGAAAACGTTGAAGTTCGGCATATTGTAAGCCCTTATAAACAGAACAACCTGTCGGTGTAAACAAATCAAACGATTCTTGTCGCAACCGTCGCTGCTACGGGCGCGTTTAAATGACATCAGCGCTAGCTGCGATTACAATTGCGTTATGTGTTGAATGCGGTCGTAATAAGTGTAACTCTTAAAGAGTAATCGTACTTATACCAAGTGTTGGGAACGGGTCTCTCACAACTGGAAATATCTAGAGCGTTCTTCACTTACAGCTTTAATGCGGTTCGGCTAAGGTTCTGCTATTCGTGTAATTGCTATTTGTAACAAAACTGTATGAAATGTTTTTTAAGCAACCGAATTGCAACAGTGTTTTATGACTAAGTTTTGAGTTTGAGTAATACACTCAGTACTTAAACATGGTAAAGATTAAATGGTATTTAAACCTCACGGGTATTTTTGGGATAACCCGACTAGTTAGACTCAGTTAGTCGCAGCTGCAAGACGCAGAGCGCAGCCGCACAGCTCAATCGTCCGCTCTCAGCCGACGGCGGTCATAATTCGCGCGGGATCTTCGTCGCTGCTTGTACGTGAGCCTATTTACGCGAAGATTAACGGGCGACGGCGGATAATCCGTTTAGGCTGCCCCGCGCGGATGTGGCCCTCGGGGGTGGCGGCCGCGGGGCGGTTCCGCAAACAGGGTTGAGCTAAACGTTCCGAGCGTTATCCGGTCATTACGCGGTGGACGTAATTGAAAGCGCAGTCCGCCCTAACTTTGTTATGTCCGTTAAACGTTCGCCTCGCATGCGATGCAGTTAAGTCGATTTAACTATTGATTTAGCATTATGTTGTCAATATATATTTCATGCCCTTTCGTTTACAGTTGGCGCTATTAAAAACGGAGGTTGCACATTAGTCCTGTATTTTCAATATTCCTTAAACTGTTATGTGTAATTTAACGCGTAACTTCATTTAGGCCTGTCATTTAGGCTCGTAAGTTGCGTTGTTCATTTAGGCCTGTCACGTTCTAAACCTGGTTTTAAACCTTTTTATGGGCTGGGCACAGATTTCTGCCTATGAATAAGATAAGGTCTAGAGCGTACTCCAGTACGATGTTCTTATGATATGGAGATTAACAGAGACTTAACAACAGACTGCAAATCATTATTTTTACTTACTATGTGTACGAGAAAACATTACTTAAATTGTTTTATGCATATGAAGCTTAGAAATACCGAAGGAAAACTATACGGATTTACATCTCATGCCTACATCATCTTAATTGATATAGTAGTAGGTATTGCCGTGCCGCATACCGTTGCGAATTTTTTTACCGCACTTGTGCAGACTCATTGTGCGAATCGTTCCCATTGTAACACATTACGCATTCATTGATTAATATACAGTCGCGTGAATCATCATTAAATTGCATATAATACTAGTGCTCGTTGACCGCATCGCTATACTTGTGGCGTGTATAACTGCTTCTTGGGAATATGGAAGGGAAATCCACTGAATTATAAGGAATAACCCTCAATATAATACGTACCAAGTAGTCGTTCCAGGTCAGCATCCATACTGAAGTAGTGTGGTGGAGTAAGCTATAAGCGTCGCTCATTTGTAGAAACAGAGCATGGAACAGCGCAGAGTACAGAGTTGCAGTTAAAACCCTTTGACCCTACGATGTCGCTCCCAGGCGTCGGTCAAAACTCAACTTCGGGAGACATGTCTATTTTCCAAATGAATATAAAAGTAAAGAATACGTTAAATACTTAATAAATAATACACTTACGCATCAAACGAAATGAACGCCCTTCTTATACTAAGTCGCTTAAATAAAACTAATCACTAACCATTAAGTAGCAATCAGTATGGCTTCCACTATTACTATCTATACTCGTATAATCTGGAATAAAAATAGTGTATGCAAGTGTATTTGAAGACTCCCATGGCGCAGTGTTCAATGTACCGATCTTACACGCCGAGGGTTCCGGGTTAAATCCCCGGTGGGACAAAAATCCAAAAGGTGAATTTATTTCTGCTCAGAGCGTTTGTGTATTCGTCTTTGCATGTGTTCAA
Source organism: Spathilepia clonius (assembly GCA_018250295.1). Lineage (NCBI taxonomy): Eukaryota > Metazoa > Arthropoda > Insecta > Lepidoptera > Hesperiidae > Spathilepia > Spathilepia clonius. The sequence continues at coordinate 41,565 of DWRA01000011.1, forward strand.
GGCACCCAGAAGACATAAATTCCGATGGGTTACTTTGAGCATAAAAACTGTAGTTTTTTGGTAGTGATTTTTTTCTTTATTTATTTATTTCTCTCAAACAAAGTACATTTTCAAGATTACTACTTGAAAATGTACTTGTAAGGGATACTATGAATAAATTCAGTTAATGTACACGTAAAATGAATATCTCTTATTATATTCTTATTCATAAATATTCAACATATTTTGCCTTTCACATTATTGGGCTCTTTCGTTTGCTTCCTAATACAGATGTGCATGAAAAGTGGGTTGACAACCTTTATTAATAAATGTTCTGCGACTCTACAAGAAAATTGCATTTTTCTTCGCTTTTGCACAAGCTACGTAAATGTCAACAAGCCGGCATGTGACTTTCGCCTCTACCGCTCGGAATTAGAGGCGGCATCTGTGAAGTTGGCCGTTCGGGTCACTTGTATGCGGGTGCAAGCACGTAGGCGGATTGTGGGGGTGGCAACCACCCCGGCGGGCGCTCGATGTCCTGAAGCCTGAAGCCGCTCGGTTTATCGTGAAATGATAAAGGTCGCGTAGTTTACACGTGTACATTTCGCCGATAAACACGTAAAGGTCAATGGTTATGGACTAATTTGTGTATATTAGTCTAGGATGCCTAGGGAGACTCTAATTAAGAGTTTCCTTTACGTATCTGACGTTCTGGAAACAAGACCTATTCAGATACATATCGTAATTTAAATGAAGGTTACGTGCTTCTAGATTTCTCTTCAAAAACAAAGTTTTAAGTTTGGGATGTTTTATTACAAGGCAAGCTGTATTAATAACACATGGTTCGTTTTGTAAGTTTCAATGATAAATAAAATTACGATGTCAATACATAGGTATAAATGTACTGATACTAAGTCTAACTCCATTATTGTTAGTAAAGATGCTACACTCGACTCTATTACAATGCGGCCGGCGAGCATATTTTGTATCACGCGTTACAGAAAGCAAGTATGACAGTATTGACGGCAGTAAATAAACTCTTTAGTACTTATCCTTCACGACTACTCGTCGCATTACAATAGTAGACAAAAGAGACTTGCGACCTGCAGTATCATAAATATGAAAATAACACGCGGCTCGACCGCAAACCGCATTAACTCAGCTATCAACAATCGTAAGGCTTTATTGGCATATCGTTGCCTGTTTCGGACAGATGCTGTGTTTATTACGTGCGTACATTTGATTGCCATGTTATTTTGTCAAGTTGTCATTGGTAGAGTGACGACCATTGTATGCAGTCTCCTTTTTATTATTGCTAGCCGAATAAGTTTTATTTATCATTACTGTAGTGGTGGTCAATTTTTTTCCTGCAACTAAGAACAACATTTATGTTGCTTTTCGTCTGCTAACTTTCATCTAAACTTTAATGTAATATTTAAAAACTAACTTTATAATTATAACAGAGATCCTAAAGGAAATAAACGGGGTTCGCCATCTTGGGGACATCCGTATTATTGGATGTAGAATATAATTTCGATACTAAAGTAATCATTCATTATCATCCAAACCAAACGTAAATGCAAAATTTTAAGGTCAATCCGTTGGGGTTAATTTGTTGCAAACTCAGTTCCAAGATTTTAACCTCTCATACATACGAACTAAGACGGCAAACTAAATAAAATCTCGTAAAACCGATATATGAAAAGTACGAAAATGATTTAATGCAATTATCAGGTAATATGTATAATGGGATATTAAATATATGTGAAACACCTGGCGACGCGCGACTGGTTCACGGGGTGTCGAGTCAAGCAGCGGGGCGCGGCCGCGTTAATTTATTCGTTATCACCAATATAACGTAATCGGTTAATGCAAATAGCATACGTGCTGTAATGATTTTTATATATACTTGACGATAAATAGTCTATTGAAGTTTGGAACGTTATCTTGGAATCATGTACGTTCGTAAGTACGTACAATTATGAATACAGGCGCTCTTGAAACGAAAGTTTTGTTCACATTAGGAACCTTATAATAGTATCAGATAATGTTAATAAAAGCTTAAAATCCTCAAAGGATTATTTTTATCAACTTCTGTGTTCATCCATCCATCATTTTACTTTCTAAGTGTAATAAAAATGTTCCTGGATATTAACGTCTAGTCAGGCATAGCCACGCATTATGTTCATATTTATAAATTTGTAGTAAAGTATTTTAGAAAACAATTTTTTTTTACCGTTACGTCGTTACCGGGATGTTATTCGCAGCACTTAACTTGTAAAGTGCGATACAACTAATATTTCAATACGTTTCAATCACGTAAAGCTTTGATGTTCATGAATGAGGAGGAATTCTGTCGAGGCGTGGGACGGACGTAGGCTGCACGGGTACGGCACGCTCGCTGGGCGGGTGCGATTTGCTGGAAACACACTTTAAAGTTTAAAGGTTATATACTCTACAACGCTGTGCCACTTGGCTCATCGATTCCAGGAATTCAGTATAGCTGGAACACGGGTCGATATTAATGGGTGGAAATAAATTTTATGAAAGCGTCTATGTAGCTTAGGATGAATGGTATAGTCAAGCAGCATTACTAGAATATACATGCCTGTGGCTATAATTTACCATTACGATTTAGTCTAAAGGGTGCTGTCTAACAAGTGCTGTTATTGACATCAAGCAGGACTACTATTATATACTGTCTGTAGGATCCGGTTACGTTTGTGTCCACGGGCGGCAGTCACTATTTAACTTCACATCGACTACATGTCAGTTTGCTTATGTTTTCATCTACTGAACCGCGCCATTAATCATTCACTCAGCGTTTTCAGTTGTACGAGTTGTTGTTCGTGTTGTACGAGTATACATGTAGGAAATTTTGAATTGCATCTATCCCTTTGACTGTATTCTTTTAGTTATGTTTGCATAGTTTTGGCTAATTTCATTCTCTATTGTTCTAACACAACAGTTCACCAGACTACGGGTTGATTTACTCGTTAACCCGCGCCCGCGCCCCGCGTGCGATCCGCTTACGTTCCGGTCTAGTGAGCGGTGCCATTAATCATTCACTCTTCGTTCCCGGTCGCCGTTCGCGCCGGAATTTTCACTCGCCCTACGACATGTATCAATTTCAGTTGTCTACACAAATATTTTTATGTTTTTCGCATTATTTGAAGTACTTTGATACTGTGTTCTAAAAAACAGTTTTTTGATTTTAGTGGACCCAGATGGCTCTTTGCGAGAACCCGTCATTATTATTAATTAAATATTAACTCCCGTTTTAAAGATACATAAATGCCATTTAAGATTTGAATACTAAACGGCGTTATGTAAATCATTTGAAATACATTCAAAGCGCCCCCGAGCTTACATCATATTACAATGTCCGTTCACGTGTTTAAACAGCGCCATAAAACTGAGCTCTTATCTTCCGACGAATCTACCAGCAATAGTCGTAATGTCAACAACTTTAGAGCGCATATAAAAAGGGGTTGTAAGACCCCCGGCGTTACGGGGATCTGTTGTTTTTAGCTGAACTTAACTGATATTATTCGTGTCGTCTTTTAAAGTCGATCTGAACATCATTTCATGTCAAACTTTATATTGCTCAACGGAATGTTTTTGTCGTCATTTTGGGAGCTTTTCAGTTCTCTTTTATAAGTTCTTAACTATGGTCTGGGCTTTTGGTGTTAGTGACCTACGCGCATTTAAACAGATGAAACAGACTGTAATCTTCAGTTTCGAGGATGTCTCACAACTTCAATAATGTGACACAATTATGAGTCGAAAGCGACGCAGGTGCGTTCATATATCATATAAATAAACCTATGCAATGCTCATTAATAATTTTGCGTGTAGGTACCTAATGGTAGATATTAGGAATATCCAAAGCATTTGACAAGCGGATGCGATCGCGTTATTGATCAGAGCGTAGGGCGCGAAACCGCCCCAAGTCGCGTGCGCCCGCCCGCCCTACGCAGCGTGACCTTCGCGCCGCCGTCGCCGAGTAACGATAGATATGGATGCATGTGTTGTTATGCGGTAAATTTTGTGTTATTTAATAGAATAAATACAAAACAAAAACAATGTTAACTTCTACTACTGGGAATACTTATGTTTCTTAGAAGAAGAAAAGAATTTTAGAGTAATATGAAGGTTAACACATTAAGATATTCTTGATTTTTAATCCAGTAAAATAGCAAATGTCTACCTGATATTAAATAGAATCTGCCGCCCACAGACATCAGTAATTGATTCCTGATAAGATAAGAAAGCGTTAGGTCGATCACAGATGCGTTGCTACTCCTGACGACTAAGTTAAAATACCACCTCGGATAAGTATGTCTCTTGACTGACATCTGTAATCAATTTGGTATAAAATGAATCTGTGCGGTAGCACCTCAGGGGTACCTGAGGACTGAACTGCCAACTTCCTTGATATTCATAAAGGTCCAACACGAATACGAGAAATCACTATAATTGATTTATAAACTTGATTAAGTTGTGGTTCAAAGGGGTACGTATATCAAAATAAAGTTGATAAAACGTGTCGTGGCGTTAAGTATCGCGTAATTAGATATTATTTACTCTGTAGTAATCAGTGAATCGTCAGTCTTATCTACTGTAATATTCAAGTAAGTGTTAAACACGCACGATGAGAAATCGGTAAATCAGAATATCGTAAAAATATTACAGTAAAGTTACATAGATGTTACCGTCATAATAAACAATACAAAAGATGCGACGGATCAAGGGACAGGGTGAATTTATAAGGGTTCCAGCCGACTCCACTGTGAAACCTTAAAATTCAACTTCAAATTTCACCAAGGCATCCAACTGATACCTACGAATTAGTCGAAAACAACAACAACTGACTCTGTAATTACATATTTGGGTCACGGTTTTTATATTTCACTTCTTTCCGCCTCATTAATTTGTTGACGTAAGTTGTTTACTTTATAGGGTAGGCATTATCTTAATATATACTTATTTTTTTTTGAAAGTTTTTGTTAAACACGTATGGAAGGAAATTATATACAATAGTGATATTATTTTTATTCACAGCAATTCAAAAGGAGCAAGACTCGTATTACTCATAATTATGTTTATTTTATGAACCGATGTGTTAATAACATGAAAGGCGCATCGCGTAATAATTTAAACGACGGACTCGGTCACGTCCGTTCGCGTCGTACTTAGTGCGCTCGTAAAAAAATTAACGCCAACCGCGGCGCTTCGTAACCGGGCATCGATACGGCGATAAATTAGGTGCGAAGACGGCGATAAGTGGCCTCGCGGCCCTCCCGGCCCTCGTCCGGTCCGGCCCGGCCCCTGATCGATCCGCCCCGCCGTAACGCAACCCGCGACCCGCTACCTGCACCCGTCGCCTGCTGCTCGCCGTTGCCGGCCCGACATTCCCTTGTCCGTAACGCGATACCCTACACTTTGACATAACGCCTTGATAAGCCAAGGAGCATCACTTTGCTAACAAGACGGCCAATTACCGTTGCTGTAATTTATGTTATTATGCTACATGATATATGGTCACACCATTTCTACTTAGTAATCATATTCTACGTTGACACTCTCGTCCATGATTCATTAAAATCAATCGTTCCAATTTTTGCTTACCAGAGATGAATATTTCACAATTTCTAGTCGGCAGAACTTGTCAAATTTCGATCTTTGGTAGGCAATTTTTTTATTACGAATGTTAATAACAGGTCTAAGTCAACAAATATCAATTCAAATAAAATTGATCTTATGTGACGACAAGAATTACATCGTCGCTCTATCGCGATACTCAATGCTTGTTAGATGTCAAATGATCACGTGCGTTTAAAACATATGCACTAAAACCGCATTTAAGTAACTGTCACAAAATAACATCGCTTAACTAAAGGATAAAATAATATAAACAATTCCGTTTCTGCTTAATACAACGATAGATTCTTATAGAACAATGCATATATCAACAAACAACGCTGAAAGCGTCTGAAAGACGTTACTACGTTATTATGTAAGTCGGTCGCTCGGGTGCGGAAGTGCGGAATGTGAGCGGCGACCGCGACTGTGCAATTAGAGCACACTCGTGTGAAACCCACCTAACACGTTGCCCCCTGTCCGACAATCGGTATACACTTATTGACCACGCCGCAATCTACTGCCGACCCCAACCAACCAGACGAGCGATTGAAACGTTGCTTTTTTTAACAGAAAATTGTGTTTTCATGTTTACAAATAAACGAACTTCCACACGTTAGTGATTCCAAGTTCTGAGATCGTTGCAGAAAAAGTAGTTAACGCCTAATGAGTTGCTAGGCGCTATCGGACAGCTTTGCTAAATAGTATTGATTATATTTATTGAAAGTTTTGGGTGGGACAGTAGACGAGACTCTTCGCAAGGCCATTCCCGCTGGTTACGGCAATGTCAGTCATAAAAGGTGATGACTATGATACGTCTGAAGAAGCGTGGAGTGTTTTGTTTTTACATTGAATCGTGTTTTGACTAACACGACCTACTTAATGCCATGAGGAAACATATTTTTGAAGAAATATAACTACAACATTTAAGTATTGAATTAAGTACTTTTATCCTTGATTATAGTCTCTTTTTTAAATTTACATTATGTGGTTTTACACGTTTTTGTTGTTGTAGCTTGTTCCCTGAAGTGTTATTTTAAACATGTTGAATCAAACAGAATAAGTTTTCCTACATTTGCATAGTTGTAAGCCGGAATACGTCTAGACGCCATAGCTGAGTCAATTACGCAATTTGTGCATTCGCGTCGTAAGTCCTTGGGACTCGAGGTATCATGAAACATTATTCCGTTGAAATTGTTTAAGACGAGCTCATCGGATAAATGAGCTCCCCAATGTTCCTAATGTTATGTATGAATGTAGTACATTTCATAAAAAATAAAAGTACAAGCAATTAAATCACATTATTTCCACAACTCGTAATATAATACAGTGTATATGTGTATACGTTTCATAACATATTTGAATAATACAATGAATGAAGTTACAAGGCGCTAACGATTTAGCCTGTAAGGTTCGACATTTGGCAAAGAAACTTTATTCTGCCATCAATCTTCGCAGTATTGTTAGTATTGTTACGCCCGACGATCGAATACTTTTTGTTTAGACGCTAAAACGTTTCAGTAATGTGAACGCAACAGGTCGTTTTGTAGGCTAATTGTGGACGCAATTAAATCGTTTCTTTTCGGCTCCGCCTTGGAGGACGCCTCGTTATCCGTAACGAGGCTCAGCGAAGCTGTTTTTTGTTCATGCAACATCGTTCACTTAAATTCCAATTATCTCTTCGTTGTCTTCCTCGGTCGTTCCCCGGCGTTTGCACATCTCTTATCCGCTGAAAAAGTCTTCTATCAGAGGAGAGTGGTGCACCAAAATATTAGTTTTTACTTTCTCGTGGCGGCGGCCAGCAACCGACTGGTTTGATAACCCGTTTCGGCGGGTTTGCCCACGGTCAGTGCGACACCTGATCCCTACTGCACATGTCCTACTCTTGCGTATTGAGCGAATGTTAAGACAGATGTTCAAGGACAGTCCGCAGTTTGGGGCTTGACTGGGAGCCCGACTATGCTCGTTCACCATTCCGTGATGAAATTCGTTACAGGCAAATTGTGAACGTTTCTGGCCGTTGTTTTACACAAAACGAACGAGCATTACAATTCGTAAGCGGTGCTGTTTGAGAAACAACCTCGCAAATTGACCGTTTCGATTTCTCAGTATTCTCGAATTCCGAGACCGATTTAAATGGCCGACGATAAACGGGTATCGTGCGCGTGCGCCGCCCGCTCGAATCGCCCGAATTCCTCTCAATAAGCCCGTTGATGGTGTATTACATGCATCGCCTGTCATTTATGTATTGTTCAGGCAGAGCCGAATTGCCGACAGGAATTTGCCTCGACGACGCAATTCATTTATTCTTTAATATCTCATCTACAATGTTGGAAATCTGTAATTTAAAACCAGGTTTATGGGGTTTTGTCAGAATTCACGTATTTCAGAGCGTATCGTTATATGAACTATATGAACGCAAAGTAATGTGTTCCATATATAATGGTGCACTAGGTACCACATTCAGGCCGGGCGGCCGCGGCCGGGGCGCCGGTGTCGAGTCGTTGACCCTCTCCCGCCGCATTTTGTCCATACTACACCCTATGTATAAGGGCTAAAATGGTACTAACCTGATTATGGAAATCGGATCACCTTAATAACTCTTATCTCATTCAAGGCCTTCATTATTTGATTATGAATTACAATTATATCGTTATTTGATTCTGATTTATAGATAGCTCTAATACAAACTTAGATCCGGTTATATTTTTTTTTAGTTAGTATGAACAGTTTACGATTTCGTCTTTTAGCCATATTCTCGTTAAGTGGTTCTTCGAAACTATTTATCTCCGCCGCACGTTTCTATGTAAAATGAGCGAGCGTTTCAACAGTGTTATCTAATCCAAACATTATCTCATCGTGGACGATCTGTTTATGATGAGTCGAGATAGCGATAGCGTCTTCCGCCACACGTTTCGGCCGTTACGATCTCGATTTCTTGGTACGACTCGTTTTACAATTAATTAAGTACCGGCCATAAAATTAAAGCTCTGATTCAATGGCTCTATTAATATATTAATAATCCGTAGTTACTGTGGTAACTGGATAAACAAATTGAAAGGTTTGTGCCGATTGAATTGGTTCAATTGTTTGGCTTTCCGAAACCGAATTATACATAGATCATTTGATAAGTCGATTATGACGACAAAATCTATATTGTTTGACAAAAAACAAATTTCTATTTCAAAGGCAAATATATAAAAAATGTCATATTCTAAAGTTATGGTTACAATACTATATGCAAGCTCTAGTCGCTTTCACCGATACCTATCATTTTTACGTTGTTATTCCGCTCGACCAAACAAATGAAGAGAGTGTGGAAACGATCCGTTAGTTTATTAATTAGTGGGTAGGGCTTCAATCGTGTGGGTTGGGTTGAGCGCGCACGCATGCGCGATTGTTGTGAGAACGAGCCCGCGTGCGTCCGCGCACCGTCGCATGAGAAATGCACGCGCGTACCACTTTCTACGAACTGTAGCACTCAGTCTCAGACGCCTTAATCGTTAAGAATTGATGTAAAATGGCTAGTTCGTAAATTAATTGGGCTTACTTTTTCGAGCGGGTGGATATTGTACCTACTTTCTTAATTTTTGTACGCATAAATATAGACATTAAATGTAAATTGGATAAAGTACCATACAATTACTATTTTATTGTCTTATATATTCCAATTTGTAGTATATATCCAAGTACATATATGGATGTAAGTAAGTATATGGACATAATGTATGATATGTGTTTTTGTTTGTACTGTTAATCACTTTAAATTTTAATAGATTAACCGAATACAGAAGTTATCATAAGTCTGTTGTAGTTTCTTGTACCGTTGTTACGTGGCCAGTAATAAAATTGTCTTTTTAAAAAGAAACAATTAATTTATTTACTTATAATTATAACTAACAAAGAAACAGCGTTACTTATTATGAATTAGGAATGAAGTCGGAGATAGGAATGAGCTCAATTTGGGGTTTAAGGATATTTATATGATTTGAAGTGGAGAGGGTAACGGGTAGAAGGGGAAGGGATGTTTATTTAGTAATTACTTAATTAGTGTACATTAATATTATTGTTAACAATGGATTCTTATTTACTATGCTTATGTGTCTAAAGGTTAATGTATAACGATAATAAATACTAAGGATCAATTAATGAGAGTAAACAAATTAGGATGGGTATGAGGGTATGTAACACCTCCCCCGTTAAAATAAAGATCGGGCATTTTTTCTATTGCACGATCTTTGAGAGTTTGATTTTTCATCATCTTCATCTTCAGAAATGCAGGATGTGTTAGAAATAGTAGACATTGGTATTTCAATGTTCTGTCTTTTTCTAGAATTATCGAAGCAGTTGTTAAATATTTGTATGCAACCATCTCTTCTTGATTCGTTGTTATTACTGCTCCAACATAGGGAAGATATTGTAGACCGTGTGCAACATTTATACATAACTATAATTGCCATAATGATTCCGAAACCAATTGAAGCATAAGGAAATGCGGAATTGATTATATTATTTCCAAGTTTTTCTTTTTGTTTTTCTAAGACTCGGTGTTGGTTTCTTATTTGGTCTTCAATTACATTTAGACCGTCCAATGGAATATTTTTAACTTTTATAGGTAATAACTCCGGAGGAGTGGTCTTGAAAACTTCGGGGATACAGTCGTCTTGAAGGTCCACCGTGATGAATGGATGGGTTAAATTTGATTCAGTGTCTTTTTCAGCATTAAGAGTTACAAAGGCTGTGTAGAATTTGCATCCCTGGAAGAGTGTGATAATTCCTGAGTCTGAAATTTCATTATGTTGGATATCGTCTCCACATTCGATGACGTATGGCGTTGTCTGTCGTAGTATGAAGATCCATTTATTATTTCCAATCGGTTGGAAGGTGTCAATGTGGGCAGAAAATGTGCTAACTTCACAGGATGGAGGTAACCGTTTGCTTGTCGATTGAAGGATCGCCATTTCACAGATAGGTCTCGAATTGTAGTTGTAGATTGGTAGATCTCTGCATATTCTTCTTCTAGGCGCGAAGATTTTACACCCGTTGAGAAAGCTCGAAGACACGTAGTGTTGACGTGTGGATGAAGTGGCAAGATATGTATGCTCAGGGAATAGGGTAGAATAGATAGAGGAATTGGTGTGTCTTATGGGAATAGAGTATATGTGGAACAG
>DWRA01000012.1:0-51885 GCA_018250295.1 Spathilepia clonius
AGGCAGAAATAAGTGTGGCGGTGGTGCCGCCGGAGTCGAACTACAAAGGGTTCTACTACCTTTAAAATTCCAAAATTACATAAATGACATGCATACTAGTGGAATCGATTACAATAAAAAATTGCCATCGCCAATTTTCTGTAAGCCCTCCAATGGCCCTAACCTGTAGCGACCACAAAGTAGCGCTTTCGACCTCTTTAAGAAACACTCGTTTAAACCAAAATCCACCGCATCGGCCAAGTGCAATCTGCAAATTAGCACACCACAAACATCTTTGGGAACTTTTTAAAATATTTTTTTGGCATCTAAGTGTCCTAGCGAATCGAGACGCGCAGTGGCGCGTCGTTCCAAATTCGATTTAGAGTCGTTTACAATACGCGCATAACTTCGAAAAACATCAGAGGCGCGTGCCCGTGATTCCACTGTCAGACCCCCGACTGAGAGGCTGAGTTACAAACTACTAGGGTATAATTAAAGTACTAGTAAATCGATATTTTTTTATTACCTACTGTTGATTTTATTTCTACCTCTGTCTCTTAATCCTTGCGCCCGGGTACGGTGCGCGCACTTATCAAGGACAGCACGACCCAAGACGCACTCTCGTACGCACTGTGATGCACGCATCGATCCAATGAACTTTTATTTGTATACCTATCGTATACGTAGTACAACACCCGTTTATATAATATACATTTTACTTTAATTTTGTCTTATCGTCGTAATCATCAATCTCTTGCTGTCCCACAGCTGGGCACGGGTTTCCATTCTGAGTGCAAAAGGTTAGGCCATAGTTCACCGCGCCAGCCAATTGCGATTTGGTAAACTTAGAGACATTTTTTTAAACAATTCTCAAGCCTGCACGTTTCCTCATGATGTTTTCTTCAGTGTTAAAGTAATCAATAATTTCGAATGCACACTTAAGATTGAAAAAATCAGAGCATCTAGCTATACGATTTGAACCTCGGACCCCTACATCGAAAATCTGAGTAAGTAAGCTTAATCCATGCCCACAGATAGACGACTTCATGGTATAAACAAATAACTCTTTGCTTATCTGCTTCTTCGATTAAACCAGTATATAAAAGACATACATGTTTTTTTATCGCGTAAGTAATTAAAAATACACTTTCTCATAATTTTCACACCATCGTGAGGAATTTGCTACTTCGATCAAAAGTTACGGGGCTTAAAAAAAGCCAACATAGTCAGAAAGTATTGGTGAGAATTTAAAAATCTAAAGTTAAAAATAATTGTTAGCAAATGTATTAATTTAGACTAATTTGTCTATTTTTTGGATATATTAAGTAGGCTGTTCTCTCCTCGCTGATTAGACATAGGTATAGGTCCGTTAATATTTATAGCCAGCGGGATCGGCTAGGGATGCACCAACGTCATAGCTATTTCTAACGTCACGCACCTCTTGCGTTTCGGTGGATGCCGATGCCGGCTGACTTACACATGAGGTAGTCGTCATAGTCCTCAGAAGTACAAGTCTTCTGTTTTTTGCTTGAAGTATAACTCCTGTTCAATATGAAGTTGATTACAAATGTCCATTGGCGACAGTAACCAAGTACCATCAGGTTGACTGCATGCCTGTTGAACTTATCTAAACGATAAATGCAATTATAAGTGATTCATGGATTGCAATGTAAAATGAACATCAGGTAATCCTTTGATCCTCCTGTGATCCTTTTATCATATAAGAAACAATTTATCATCATCTGTATCTTGAAAGATACAGAGGATAACAAACTATTTATAGAATTAACGGTGTAAAAATGTACCATTACGAAATATTGAAATACCAATTATAAAACAACATTATTTTATAAGAAACAACGAAGAATTTGAGAAAATGTTAAAATACGTGAGGTCTGCGTCTACACTGTCGTATTGTTTGTAAATTATCGTAAAAATACGTACATACAAGTACACACGCCTATAACATACGTACGGTATTTTGAAATAACTAGATTAACACCGTTTAGGTAGTCAGTCGAGGCTAAAATATATTGTCGTCGAGAAGTTAACGTTTAGGTTAAAGTTAACGTTTGATCAAAGGTACAAAATAAGTACACATACTAATTTGGTCCTAAAGTATTCATTCTATAATTATAGTTTCGAATTTTCTTTTATTCTATAGTTATTTACTTTCGAGTTTCTTCTTAGATTTACAATTAATTAAGTAAAAGATTAAAATAGCTCTAATAGTCTTTAAAATATTTAATTTTTACTCATTTGGAAACTGGGGTGATCAAAATGTTATTTTATAGTTATAATTTATCCAATGGATGAAAGATCCTCGAGTAGCGACAATTCAGTTTCAAAATGAGCGCTAGTCGCCCACGACCTGGATCGACGACCTGAAGAGGATTATATCATAGTAAAATAACTATATTTTACTATGATCTAATTTTTTGCTAACAGTGGACAATACTTCATACATATATGAGATATGACAAACCCACATACATTTTTGGGATATGAATATTTTCAAAAATATATACATTACATAACGGAATTTTTAGGGTTCCGTAGCCAAATGGCAAAAATCGGATCCCTTATAGATTCGTCATGTCTGTCTGTCCCTCCGTCTGTCCGTCTGTCCGTAAGTCACAGTCACTTTCTTCGGAAACTATTAAGACTACAGAATTGAAACTTGGTACGTAAGTATATTCTGTAAACCACTTTCCGAAATATTTTAAATATAAATAGCATACTTTACTAACTACATATAACATCGGCCAACTGCCATTAAAATTTTTATCAAAATTAAACCAACCACTAATACGTTGCAACCTCTGAGGACCAAGTTGAAATGCCTCGGATACGTATGTCTCCTTTACCACACCCTGCAAAACAGAAGACAGCCGCGCTTAACACTGCCGTTATTGGGCAGAAAAAAGTGTGGTGATCGTAGTGCTCGAATCGAACCACAAAGGTTTCTACCGCCTTTTAAACCTAACTTCTCTCCTTTATATAAATACGGAACGTAAAGCAAAACCATATATAAATTGAAAATTAAATTTTAAACGTCGTTCCCGAGTACTTTTCTTAACTGCACAGAACTGTAGCGGAGTTGCTACGCAAATGGGCGACGAGCAAACATTATTATGAAACTCATACGAACTACTTGCTTTGCTGCTGCATTTTACATATCTTTCCCACTTTCATGTTACTTGTGACCAGGTAAGGTTGTTACGACGACGTTTGTGCTGTAAAGGGCCCTGGTTGTTAAGAAAGTTTTATTCTACAACACATTGTGTTTTTCTGCCCTTTGTAAAGAACTTTATTTTTGCAATAAAGTGAAAAGAATCATTAAAAAACAAATAGTAATTAAAATTATTTTCTAAAATTTTTATGGAAACTCCTATAAAGTACAAATTCTTTCTTTAAAGTTAGGTAGATAACCTATCTATTCTAATTATCTAAGGGGACCTTTCTATCAGAGATGTGCGAGGTACCTTTGCTAGACCAAAAGCATTCTTGCTTCGTTCAATTATATTTGCTTCAACGAAAATAAGTAATCTTTATAAGTCATCTTCAAAAATAATACATCCATAGTATGGCACATCTTTGACGGACGTCCTAAGAATAGTAACAACAAATTACAGATTGCTTATCTAAATAAAGCTTACACCCAAAAAACAATTGCTGAATACTTATATTCTTAATTAATTAAATTGTAAACAAAAACTAAAATTAAGATATAAATTTATTTCACCCACCTATAAACGATATTCACTAATATATAAATCACTGCCTCTTACATTAAACGTAACTGTATTTTTCACGCACTTCGGCACATTAATCTAATAGCGAACCCCTGTGGCAACGTACATGTAGATAAACACATGTTTACGCATTGTTATTTACAGCGGGGCCAAATTAATCCCAATTCCCACATACAATCCCGCAAAATATCATCCCGATCTGGTGATCACTGGATCACCCGCAAGGCTTTTCTGGCTGCATTCCTGGGAATCGTCCCTTCGGTGCCATAACGAGTGCTGTCGTGAAATAAATCTTGCCACCCCAACTGAAACGATGTCGTTTCAGCCTCCTTTCAGGATGAGGATAAACGCTCTTTATTTTTTCGCGTTAGGCCCCTCATGCGATGCAGTTTGATGACTACTCTTTGTACCCCGATTACGTATTTCAACGGTTAGTTAAGTCTGTTGTTGTATTGGTTGTATTTTTATTCGAATTTCGGAGCTGTCGTGATGAATGGATGAATACTTTATTTGCATGATTACAATAAGTTGCATGCAAAAAAATATGAAATCTAAAAAGGCACATAAATAAAATAAATTATGACCGTAGTTGAATACTGCACACTAACACAATAAGAAAAAAATACCAACGTGATGCAACCTAAATAGTATTTGCGAAAGAGTACAGACTTAGTAAATGTTGTAGTTGGAAAAACCGTGTGATAATGATTTTCAGTCAAACCTTTTGTTTGCATCGCGCTTTCGCATCTGTTGTCGACTTCAGTTAGGATTTTAGTCTTATCTGGGGTGGATCACAAATGTCCATGGGCGGCAGTTGCTTCTTATCATCAAGTGGAGTGCATGCTCGTTTGATACTCCAATATATATATATATATATAATCTTAGTACCTATTATTGAAGTTATTTTCGGTCAGTACTTTTATTTTAAAGTAACTTGGGCGACAGTTTACACACAGAATGGAAACATAGAATTTGTCTAGTGACATATTGTGGTACCAAACAATTGTAGTACCTAGTTTTGCACTTATACTGTGGTAATTTTAGGTATTTATTTCAATAGGAATATAATTACAGTTGGATTTTAGACAAATTTATTCAAAATGTGTACATATTTTAATGCAATATGAAACAAAAATAAAACGAGAAAAATAAAGGAATAAAATATATAGTTTAAACATACACATAATTAAAAAGCGCTTGTTGTATATGTAAAATTTTCAACGAGTTTGTAAAAAAATTGTATACAAATGTAAAAGCTGACAGAAAAAAGACATTTTATTGAAAAAGCGACAGAAATCCAAACAAACCGATCCAACATACGAATTTGGCGCAGACAAATAAATTAAAAGCCAATAGACACGGCTTCGTATAGGAAGCGAATTTCGAAAAAATTGGAAAGGTTTCCAAAATTTATGCTACAGTTTCACTCCTTTACAGAGACAATTAAAACTGTCCGTCCATCCGTTTGCAGATTTAAACCAAACGGTCGACGGTCACGATTGTTAAAAAAATCGTTTTGTCACTCTCGATTTTCTGCCCATGGCCGAGGGCAAGAAGCATGCTTCGCTTATTCCTATTGACGTTACAATTGAACAAAACGAGCAATACGTCAGGGGCCCACAACTGAAGAGGCCGCCAAAAGGCGGCTAGAGTTTTCTTGTTTATTACTAAATACTGATCTCATTTTATTGGGTCGCAACAAGTACTAACTATCAGGGCCCATACATAAATGGGGCTTTTGAAACTGTAACTGGATTTTCTTTAGTGATTACCAAAGACTGATGTTATTTTATGAGTCTCTTCAAGTTTATTACACAAGACCCCCATAGAGTAATTTGTCAAGGGACCCACAGTGTGTCCTCCCGCGACAGCTAAAACCATATTTGAGTTAATTTATTCCTGTTCAAGGGCTAATGTTTTGGTGGATCATTCAATTTATGGTGTACAGGTATTTTTTTACTTTTATTGTGAGGATTTTAATTACAAGACTGAAATTTACTTATTATTTTTCTGAAATACTTACATAATATTTAATTTTAAGAACAACTAAATCGTTTTCATAAAAGTTTATTGTTTATTCAATATCACAATCTTAAGTAAGTACAAATACTATCTTTTATTACAGAACTTCAAGTACTGATTAATGAAAAATTTCCGGACCAGATTTTGAATTTTGAATTTTGACCAGTATCGTTGAATAAAAAAAAATCGTTAATTGACATTGGTTGTCAATACATTGATAATCCTTTATTATACCTTACAGCATTCCTATAACCTATAAATAAAATCATGAAGTTAGGGACATGGCCCCACAATATTTTCAAACGTAGTTCTCAAGGGGACCATTAATGATTTGTCCCCTATAAGATTAACTACATTGCGTATCCATTTACCAACATTACTGGTTACGTGACGGCAAGAATAAAACAATTTAATCTTTAATTTAAAACATACATAAATAACCAGGCGTGTGTTTACCGAAAAAGTAATTCAAATAACCATTTTTGCATTAACCCTAAGCCCAAGGGTTCATAAGTAATTTCGAGCGCAGCCATTCCCAGCGTTCATACATTCCACCACAATCTTCCCTAAACTTTTACCGAGTAATGTTTGGTTGTGGCGGTCATTTTGCATGATGAGGGAGGCACGGAGGGTTCGTAACTACGGTCTGACCGCTACCTCCAGATCTATAATGGAGATAAATGAATGTCAAAGTACTCAAATTGCCATACACATTGTAACCCCAAAAGTAAAATTAAGGCTGCTCTCATGTAATGGAGTAAACGTGTAGAGCATTTATTTAGCAATTAGGCATTGTTTTAAACTCCTTTATTCGCGTTTGTTCCGATCTACGGCGGAAGTAATTAGAGCTCGGATGGAATGGGTGAACTTGCGAGTTTATAAATATGAGCATATACTTTAATTTTATTCAAAAAGTACTAACGTGACTATTTATTTACTAAATTGATGTTTGTTGTATCATGGCTACAATTTACTTGGTATAAAATATTTAAAAAATACTATTTGGGTTGTTCTGTTAGTATTTACTTATATAGTGAAATGTAGATCTATGTGGTCGGAATATGGTTTTGCTGACTTACTTACACGGCTACTATCTTAGTTCTCAGAAATAGTAACGGTTCTGTGATAAGTTTCAAGTACAGCTAGTCTATATGGAGTTGGTTCCGAGTGACCATGGGCGGTAGTAAAGACTTACCACAGGACTGTATTCTCATTTGCTATTTGTATCTTATAAATTGAAGGTCTCCATCTTCTTTGGATTTGTAATAATAACCATAATAAGATTATTATATTATTAAGAATGTAATAAAGACAAAAAACATTAATATTAAAAATGATTTGTTCCTACTTTATACATTTATATTTTATTCACTTGTAACTTGAGCCAAACTAAAATTTAATGTGAAACAAAGCGCTTCCAATAAAAGTTTAAACATATAAATAAAGATATGTTTATATGAGAATCTCAGAGAAAACATGATAATGTTCTTACGAAGAAAATAATAAATCACAATTATAGATAAAAATATAAGCAGCACAAGATAAGTCAGTAATTAGAGCTATTTTATATGTATTATATTTGTAGGTGATAGAATCCTTCGTGATTCGACTCCAGAGGTATGACAGCCACGGCTATTTCTGCCTTATAACAACTATGTTAAGCACTGCTGAGTTGAGGTTTATAAGGTGTGGTAACAGCGACATATGTATACAAGGCGTTCCGGCTTAGTCTTTAGATGATAGCAATACATCTGTGGCCGACCTCAAGTAGGACTGGGTCCTATCTGAGGTTAATTTCCGTGAGAGACCGAAGCGACTTACCATCAGGTGAACTGCATGTTCATTGACAACTTTATTATATGTATTAAAGACTAAAAATAATTAGAATCTTTTTGTAAATTCAATCTTTAAAATCATAAAGCTGTATTCATAATCATAGCTATGTATGTATGGTGTAAGGAAAAAAATGCTTGTTTACATTACACGTACTGTCGTTATAAAGTTACATACATACGTACGGTGTAAAGTGGCTTGCAACATCGTTATGTAAAACGAAATAATCGTCAGTAAAGATCCATACGTTATCCCTTTGTCATTTTAAATTTCCGATTTCTTAATAAAGGTTCAATGTATAAAATTATAAAGCACATTAATGAGAGCTTAATTCGTCAAAAGGCAATACATTTTCGGCAATCAACAGACGTCAATGACTGTCAGCGCTGGATATCGGCTTCGCAAATGACTTTACCATAATCTACTTGTTGCCTGAACTGAAATTAATTAATGCACTTATTTATAGTTCGAGCGTCTGCGACTTTTTGACAACTTTTTTTAGTGATGTGAAATTATGGAAGTGATATTTAATTTGTAACTAGATAAGTACTGCGGTTTCACCCGCTATTAAAAAACGTATCATGATATACATATACGTAACCGAAATTTATATACCTTCAATAGAAGGATGCACCCCATTTGGTAGTTTTCGTAGGCTATTTTTTTGTGCACGGGACCTAATCTATTTTCGAAGGCAATGTTATTTCATATAACATTTGCTATCTGCCGGTAAAAGTTCCGTAAAAATCAGTCCAGTAGTTACAAAAATTTACATACAGACAGACAGACATTTTTTTTTGTAATTGTATTTTTGTTATAAGTGTGCACTACTTATGACATTATTTGAATTATGTAAAACACAGTCATTTTGATATAACAAACAGACACTCCAATTTTATTTATGTGTATAAATGGAAACGATAGACAATTTTAATTAACTATTAATGTAACTATTATTATTAGTGTTCATTACTTCAAATTTCGGCTACAATTATTACCTAATTTTCTTGAACATTTATTCAAGGTATTTTACACAGAATTTCATTGGTTAAATAAAAAAAAATAAAAACTTGACTTGTAATATATACGTATGTATGAGTTACTTTGTAATTACAACTTTGTTTAAAAATAGCTTTTCTCATTGGCTCTTGGACTATCAAACGTGTCGTTTTACGAAATAATAAGCAATTATGGTCGTTTAATTGGCGTGAACTTTGTCATTTCCAGTGTTCTAATTAAAACATTGATTACCTTTCGGTTCGCTGATTGAAGTTGCTTAAATTACTTAATAAACCCATAAAAGTAAAATAATTATTAGTTACAAATAAATTTACATAATTAACAACGTTTGGTCGCAAAAAATAATAATGTAATTATTAATGATAAGACACCACACAGTCAACACAGCTCAAGATATCATGTATGATACTATGACTGTATTAAAAAAATAATGGTAATGTTGTTTATAGATATAATATTTTGAAGTCGATGTAAGTAAAACAAAGAAAAAAAAGTAAAGCTTAGACGACGTAAAAAAAGTAAAACTTTATATTAAGACGTGGAATTTAAAAAGTCTTAGCACTATTATAAGAAAGAAATTCTCTATAAGACCTCTTTACTAGCGTACACTTTTACGTAAAAAATAATAATTTAGGAGAGAAAAAAGTAATAAACGAACCTGTAGTCCATCCGATGCTAAGTGGCCACAGCCGATCATGGGCATCTGTAATCAACCTCAGATATCATAAGTCCTACCCAATGTCGGCTACATTGCCTTGCCAGTTGTGCATTGCCAGTAGAAACATTGCCTCCATCCATCCTCCATTACCATCCCTTACTAAAGGCTTAAACCAGAGTACAACAGCACAATGCTGTTAGGCGACATTAGGCACAAAAAGGTGTGTCGATGGTGCCATTGAAGTCCAACCAAGTAGCGTTACCCATTAATTATAGCCAGAAAATTTCAGCAAAGTCTGTGCATATAAATAAAAATGTATAAAAAAGACGCTTTATACACTCACAGCCCCACAGTAGGATTAGGGAATCCTGTGTCGTGGGTGTCATGGACACACACAAAGACGAATACACCAGAGCCAGAACAGAAATCTAAATTCATCATTTGATTTCTGTCCGACCGGGGATCGAACCCGGAACCCACTGCGTGTCAGACCGGTGTGGTGACCGCTCCGCCACGCGGGTCGTAAAAGTTATATACAAAAGTATTTAACCTATTTTAAAGTGAATTGAAAACCCCCATTTTCATTTTTAATCATTTTTACCCCAATAATATCAGTATAGTTTATTATTTCAATATTAATCACATATTTCAGTAACTTTATTCCAGTAAATAATGTTGTTCCAACAATAAATAAATATAACCGTGCCGTTAATTCAAGACCGGCGACACATTGGCACGGTGTCAAAGAGCACAGGCTGGCCAAGTTGCGGTTCGTTGGTTCGAATCCCGGCACAGAAAAAGCTTTACTGAGAAAATTCAATTTCGCTTCGAGCATGTTAAGCTGTCGGTATCGCATCGGTTGTTCGGTCAAAGGTCTCTGCACGTATACTAAACTATTGCTTTGAAAATAAAGCCGGTCCCTGCAAATTTTGGGTACATAGGCTAGTTTAAAACTATTTTTATGTAATGGAAATGTAGTCCCTTAGTATGAGTTTTTACGTTTAGACTCCATCGTCGTTAACGAGTTGGCCCATACTTTTTACGCATAATCTTAACGACGATCGAGTCGCTAAACGTAAAAAAACTCGTATTAAGGGTACTGCACCTTAGTCTAGAACGAACTCTATTATCAGGGAATTCCTTCCTGGACCCTTTTAGGTGTCTTACTAGAACACAGCAGCGCAAACCTTTCAGCTTAACAAATGGAAATGGTCCTATTGGAGAGATAAACGACATTAGAACTTAAATCGTTTTACGTTGCTTATAGCTCAGACTAAAAAAAGATAACATCTCTTAGAACTTAACATTTACGAGTAAGAACGACATATAAAATGTTTACTTATTTAACTGACTGAACCTTAAATGGTTAAAAATAATTAACGTCTACTTGAAGAGGGTAGGACCCTTTCTAGTTCAACTCCGGCGTGACCACCGCGACACCTATTTGTAACTATTAATAGCAGTGTTAAGCGCTGCTGTCTTCTGGTTAAAAAGGCGTGGTATGGGAGAATTACTTATCCAACATGATCCAACTTAGTCCTCAAGCGCATCTATGGTCGACTTCAGGTAGGACTCAAAATCTGTCTGAGGTTGGTTACAGATGTCCATGGGCGGCAGTGGCCACTTACTTAAAACCTCTACGAGATCGACGTGCTCTGCTTTGTATGTGTGCGTTATAAGTATTTGTTTCTATATGTATGCTGTTACGCTTCTATGTTCTATTCCAGAAGATAAGTCTATTTCTTTTTTAAGACTAAGATTAGGAGGAGAACAATACAGTAGTAGTAATTATTAACTAATTATATGTAAAACATTGACATTGTTAGTCCATATTTAAGCTGTTTAGCATAACTTGAGTTAGCTGTGAGTGTTCTTTCAACAGCCTCATTAGGAATACTCGCAGGACAGTGAATCCTTTGGAGCTCATTGCATTGTATTCGCTTCCATTGTTTCTTATAACGCATCGCACAAGGCAAGTGTCGTTTACAAAAGACTGTAAAAGAATGTTACTCGTACTCCTGATTATGAGCTCACGAGACGACTTTTCTTTTTAAATAAGACTGAAATAGTTTTATGTCTACCATAGACATGGACGACAAGGTACAATCTCAAACCAAGAAAAGACGATTAAGCCTTACCGAAACTTGACGATAAACTTAAAAGTACCTGTGTAAGTGAAACTAAACATGTGATATTGAATTATGTATATTGTAGATACTTTTATTGTTATTGCAATGTATGTATGTGTGTTTGGGTTAAAACTTGCACATTAATTTTAACCAGTTAATCCAAGTCAATTGAGCTGAAGTTTTTGAGCGATTAGCTTAGTGATGTCATTTTAAATCCAATACGACGGACGCACCTGTGTGGCGGACCAATTGCTTTTTATGCACTTCCATAATACGGGTATCAAATGATAGGATTTTCTGTCAGTGCTTTGTCCGATGTTTTATTTTTGTAATAATTTAATTTGGCAGTGAAAAGGGTTATTTCTAATTGATTGTAAGAGCCGCATTGGTCTAAGAGTTCAGTTTATACGTAACTGCGTTTTAATCAGGATTTTTCTGTGTTTACTCAAAAGATACATTTCTAAAACTGTCGTTGAATCTGTGATTACTGCAGAGCTCAAAACATCGCATGTCGTATAGCATACAACTGCTTTACCAGGGATCGAACCTGAACTCGTCTACGTGTCTAACTAATATGAAGTGACCACTACGTCTCACAAGTACGATATTCAAATATCCTCACATTTGGTACAATACAGTTGTACGCATGAACAAAAGGAAAGCCAAGAAAGGAAATAAAACCCAGTGTAATTTTTTAATTGTTTATTTGTCATTTGTTTCAATGCATTATATATTTAAATAAGTTTCATAACAAAAGTTTTAAAGTAGTAAGTATGTATAAATAGCCTTAAACTATCATATGACTGTAGGTACTATGTCCGAAAGGGTTAATTTGTTGGTTATGATGTAGGCGTAGTATTTTTTTATGAAACCTATATAAGTAAGATAAAAGTTGTAATATAATGAAATTAGTATATTGTATGGGCAGGTTAATTATTTTAGCTAGAATATTATGTGGTTTTCTCTCAAAGTTTGCTAGCCTGTTCATGTGAAATGAATTATTTTTAGCGTTCCAAAGCGTACGTTATTTGGAAAATAACAACATTAAATACATTTTATTAGTCTTATAAGAGTAGTTGAACGAAATAAGCAAACAGTAATTCTAAATATTGCCGTTACATGACTTTAGTGAAGCTGAATAACTACATGAAACTCTTTTAGAACATTATCTAACTAATTTACTATCACTTATCTTAATTTTCGTTTTTAATTTTAATTTATTTATCTAGCAACTGAATCAGGCTAGAAACTTTGAGTCTTCTCTATATATTATTCACTAAGTATAAAAATATTAATTTCAGAATATATTTTCAATGAAACGCTCCAAACAATCTTTGAAATCAATCTACAAAAATAGCCATTAATAAATGTACTTATTTCATTTGTACCCCTTTCCATCAAAGCAACTGGCATTTTCGTATCTAATTGTGTATTACATGTCGAGGACCATGTAAACATGTTCTACCTTGTCCGCCTAATATTCCAGACCGTACTAGAAACGTAACTGTGCGAATTACAAACGGTAACTACAAATTATACGGTACGTATTTGATACAAATTGAGTATAATTTGCTTTCAGTTTCTGTTGCATTTTGCGCATCTATATGAAGGTACAACGTAATAGGACATGTTCTCTATAATACCTAAAATGTTTGTTAATTTGAATCTAGACTCAAGGTAAGCCTGATAGTGTAATGACCCACAATGCTTTTTATCGCAGACCAGTATAGTAACAACTATGCTCAACGGGTTACTTTATAGTATCGTAATTTAAGCACATATGGTATGTAAAACCCACATATGGTATGTAAAATCCACATAGGGTATGTAAAAATATCATACTGCACTAAAATCATAATTGTGGGTTAATGTAGATTTGTTACCCGAACACGTTTAGAAAGTACTCTTATCTGTTATCGCGGACAAATTAAAAATGTCCAAATTTTTAAATGTGTTACATAGAGGACTTATAATATTAAGATTTTTCTCGTTTCTTGTTATAATGTTTTCATAAATAAAGTACATATTAGAGTCTACTTGTATTTTAGATTCCATTAGTGTCTTTTGTTTATTACGTACCGTAAAATTTGGTAAGCATATAAAGTGGCTTTTGCTTCATCATAAACTTCCAACTTTTAATTTGGAATTCATGAGGACTCCATTAGAATGCAAATATTATATATTTAATATTATAAAGACTTATTTACTTATAAATATAATTGCCGTTATAGCCATAGTACGGTTTGGAATATTAGACAATTACTAATCTGGTTTCTTTCTCAATACAACTAAACATGATATAACAATATCTCGAATAAAATTAACACATTATAGTATTTCAGATTATTAATCTATATTGCTCATTTTTGTACAAAGTTTTCATTAAGTATTGGTGTTCTTATCCAGAAAATATATGTATAAATGTAACTACTATGCAATTACATATGGATAATATACATTAAATATGAAGTTACTGATTTTACAATACTTTACAATAATGGAATACCCATAATAGCCGAGGAACTAGTAAACAAAACCAAAGTCGACTTGGGTGTCATTTAAAATTAATAACAGTCAAGAAAAGCTTAGATTTACAACTTTCAGGACGAAAGTTTCTTTGAAATTGAGCTTAGATACTTCCCTTGACAGTATATTAATTGATGACCCACTTATCGATAGGTGTATAACTAATCAGGTTAAGTACAAAATCGAAAATGTGTTAATCGTAAAAATTAATAATATTTACATGTCTATATACAAAGCTATCACATATTACAATTTTAACCATATCACTATATACATTATTGCATAATTTAACTTCTCCCCCATCAGTACTTGGAACGACGAATTACACAATTTACGTCTTTCACAGTGTTCATTTCCCAAAATGTTCGTTAGACATACACTATATGTGGTTTTTCAGGCGTCCTGTGATGAGGAATGGTTTCGTACGCAAATTGTTGATAAATATGCTCCTCACTATCCTCTTGATAGTAAGGATTCTTATCAACACTATGCCATGGAGGATTCAAAGAATGAAAATTATTAGTTACTGATGAACCAATCATTAAATATCGGTCTACGTCTCTCTTGTTCTCCTGCTCTCTTCCTCTCGTTGAATATCCTAAACCATTACTTAATTTGGACACGTCACCATTCAGCATAACACTTGTCATAACTTGTTTGGATTTATCACCTTTACACTTCTTCAGAGGTCCCATGAAATACAAGACACCACCAACAACACTTATAATAATACTCACAGTAAGAACAACAACAGCCACAACCACCCAACCGTTTGAACAGCCAAATTCTGATTCCGGAATTTGAACAAACAGCGCCCCTTTTAAATGTTGTGGTGCTACACACTTCACTTCTTCATAGTCTATCTTCAGTATGGCACTTGAGTTATCCGATTTTCTGTTGCCTATTTCACATTCCCGTCCAAGTTTCCAGAGCCATAGCAAAGAACAATTACAAACAAAGGGATTGCCGGAAATCTCAAGCTCTTGCAGTCTGTCAATAGGGAAGTGGGAAGCTTCTAATGTTTCTAATGCATTATTTCTTATATAAATATGCGTAAGCTTCGGATTACCATGGAAAAGTCTCGGGGGAACCTCCTTCACTTTTACGTTTTCATTCATCCATATTTTCTGCAGATTAATATTGTCAACGAAAGCTCTAGAATCAATTTTGTCGAGATCATAAAGTCTGCTCAAGTGCAAGTGTTTTAAATGGAAAAGACTCTGGAAGGAAAGTGCCGTAATATTATGAAAAAAGTTTCCACTTAGATACAAATGCGATAAGTTTGATAGTTTAGAAAGTGCTGATGTGGGTACTGATGTCATATTATTATCGCTTAGATCCAAATGGCGTAGTGAAGGTAAATTATGAAGACCCAATGAATCGATACTATCGATTATATTGTTGTTCAAGTCCAAATTTTTCAACTCCTTTAAATACGGTATTCCATGTTTAGGTATTTGTTGTATTAAATTTTCTGATAGGTCTAAATACTCCAAATGAATTATGAATAAAATATTTGCCGATGGTATTTCTAATATAGAGTTATTCCGGATCGATAAAATCCTTAATGCTGTTAGAGGCTCAAATGTATCCGACTCAAACGTCACAAGTTTATTACTTGATAAATCGAGCCTCTCCAAAACTGTTAAGTCTTTAAATGTCTGTGCATTTATACTCGTTATCTCGTTGTTAGATAGATCTAGATCCACGAGTCTTTTCAGGCCAACGAAAGTATCTTTATCTAGTTTTCTAAGAGCATTATGACTCACATTCAAATGGGTCATCTCCTTGTTGTTGTCGAAATTCTTACTACCTATGTCTTGCACCTTGTTGTATGAGATATCCAAAATGGTAAGCTGCGTATAGAAGCCAAAGGTGTACAGAAGATTGTCGATGCTGTTGTGAGTGAGGTTTATGTGCGTGGCTTCCGGGTTGAGTTGGATAGGAACAATTTCTAGCCCGGCGTTGGCGCATGAGGCAGCGCGTAGGGCATCGTCGCAGGCGCAGCGAGTGGGGCAGAGCGTGCGCGCAGCCGCGCCGTACGCCCATGCCACCACGATCACCCACCAACGCCACTTC
The DNA here is from genome assembly GCA_018250295.1 of Spathilepia clonius. Lineage (NCBI taxonomy): Eukaryota > Metazoa > Arthropoda > Insecta > Lepidoptera > Hesperiidae > Spathilepia > Spathilepia clonius. The sequence goes on from DWRA01000012.1 coordinate 16,002, forward strand.
GCTACGCTACGTGAGCCCATAACATCTCAGGTATGCGCAACTTTGGATCTGAAATAGATAAATAAATAAATTAAATTAATCATGGGTATAACTTTTTAACGCACAACTAGCCTTGGAGTGAAAATCTACATTTTTAATGCCAGTGGGTAAGTACATGATGAAGTCAACGACCAAGTTGGACAAAATGGTAAAACTAAACCCCTATTATACGAACTCTTTATACCCCCTAAAAGAAAATCTCATCACTGGAGATGGAATCTAGTTCGTTTTCTTTGTAATTTATTGTTGTCATAAAAAGCGGACGCGCCCTGCGAGTACAACGCCCTAGACCGCGCGGGAGGAACGCAAAAATATACAACATTATCGCACGACAAGATCTTAATATAATTTCTGCCGAATACTGCAGATAACAAATGTGCCTCGCCGCAATTTGTATGAGGGGAATGGAATTGTTTGATCCAAATTAGACCGATAAGGAACGTGCCGCGTCGACGGATGGTGGTTTCAGCACAACTTTTTTATTACGTAGCAAACAACGATGTGAATTCTGTTTTACAATCCATGAACCTCAGTCGCAGTACTTCGTGATTTAGCATTCAATAAAGTCATATGTCCTAATTTTCCTTAAAAGCACCAGTACGGGCGTACGTGGCACTAACTTAAATACTATTATCCGCATCCATGTATTCAGTATAGTACAACGTGTATTGTATTTTCATATTTTACTTTCACTTACAACCCCGCTAGTGTTTAAGATCGTATGCCTCTATTAAAATATAGGCCGAGCATAAAACGTGTAAAGGATATATTTACTAACAAATTGTTGTGCTTATACAATGAATTTTGAACTTATAAAACAGTATCTCTAAATATTACTATTTATAAACTATTATTCGTAAGAGTGAGTGAATAAGAAGCTTGTACAATAGATGGAATGGTATACATTTAACTGTCAGTAAATATAAACAAAACGGGTTCCAGAAAACGGGAAGCGACAGCCAGCACCACTAATCTTGCCACCCAAACGGTTCTTTAAGGCGCCACTAAAATGCTCGACTGTTTAACAAAGGAACGTTTGGTACTTTAAATTAAATGTTCGGCTTTACAATTCGACGGAATGTATAATGAATAGCACCGTAACATCTGTTAACGAAGGCGAACGATCTCAAAAGTTTTCACGCGCGGGAATAACTAATTGCGAAGGTTGGAATTCAATTTATGGCTTCTAGTGCGCCTCCCGGGATCACGCCATGCTAAAGTATTAATAATGCAAAACAGTGTCACGGAAAGTTTTTGATTCCGGATGCAAATTAAATAAGGAAACAAAGTCGAGAATCCTGAGCTTGTTTCGACGCTTTGTCACTTATTGTTGACTTAGCGTCAGATGTTTAACAAGCCATTTATGCTAACCAGCTCATGGATACCTAATACGAAAGACAAAACGTAAGACCCTCTTTTATATTACTTCGAAGTTTGAATTACGTTACCTGCATTAAATTACATTATAACAATTTTCTTAACGATGACAATTTTGTCGCTTAGCCACGTAGCAATTTGTTTCTTTATATACAGTCGTAGAACATTTCGACAAAAATGGAAGTGTTGAGGATAGGAACTAGAACGTATGGCGTGGAAGGTCGAAATTTATTTCCTTGGCTATAAAATCAGGGGATGAAAGAAATCCCATTGTAATCCCGTAAAAATTACCGTTTATTACAATAGTAGCACTAAGAAACGACCATGAAGACGTGGGAAGTCGACCTTCCTCCCTTGCAACCCGATATGTATACCCCTCTACGGATTACTTGAATTACTGAAACCATACGTATACGCACACTTGATACAGTAATCCACGTATTACGAGATTAATTCCTCGCCTTCCAAATGTATTCTGCGTCACGGCTGAAAAGGTTGCATTGATAACATTTTTGGCTGTAGCCTTTAATCTCGTTATTCAGCCTTTTAGATGTTAATATTAGCCTTGCAAGGAATCAAGATTACTTTCCTCAAATTTAACAAAAAAGGTCGTAAAAGTGAGTAGGTGTATTAAATTTTCTTTGGGCTTCGTATGAAATTGAATTATATAGTAGTTGTATAGACCCTTCACGTATGGTTTGAAAATGTTAAACGTAACATAAAAATAAGTAAAACATAATAGAAATAAAGATAATTATTACAAAAGCTACGTCAGAAAATTTTATAAATTAGGAAGTGAAGGAACAAAAATTTAGATTTGGATGTTAAGTATCCTGTTAGTATCATCAGATCTTTGGCACTCATTTACGATAGGTAAGCTTAGCACTAGCCCTATAGAAAGAGATTTGTCAAAAAATTCTCCAAGTGCAAAGATACAACATCCTATTATGCGCAACATAAATAAAAAATATTGGCCGCAAAGAGAATCCTCATTTATGAAGTCGTTTACAGAACTTTCGCGTGTAGGTATAATTTTGCAAATGGAACGTAAACGAAGCGATACTTATTCTCAATTTGCAATGTATCGCAAAGATAAAAGACACATTAATGATGTACTCCGAACTCGAGACGCTTTTAGGGTGCCGATTAACACAGTTAGGAGTTTCAATATTATGTTAGAAGTTTAGCTGCGTAACCTTGGTGATGACCGCCGAAAGAAGTGAAATCGAGGTTCTTAAAACGTCAACAAACAACGCAACAGTGTGTTTAGGATATATAGTAGTACAGTGCTTAGTTTATGTATTATATATAGTATTGCAAGGGATGAGTAGCATCATCTTCTTATAATGCATCTACTGTGTTACCAACACAAATAGCCATGCACGAATATTTTCCATGAAAAGCTACGTCAGTAAAGAATTTTTAGAGGTTAAATTTGATGGAAAGATTGATCACAAATGTCAATGGAGTGCAGTAAATAATTCATTGCAAGTACCTGTACTACTTCTTCATGATAAAAAAAAACAAATTTGGCTTCAGGTAACACCTATTACAATGGCGCTCTATAGATTCTCTTATTCATACTCGGAGGGGCACGCCCTCCATTTCCGAAGCTAAACTGCTCCGGCCGGCAATCTTTTGTCTTTTAATTTCCTGTCCGCCAGAGCGCGCTACCATCGTGAATTTCGCTTTCGTGAGCTTCGTTAACTTGTATCGGCCTTTGTTGTTGCCTATTGAACTTTTCCATTACGAACGTCATCGATTGAAACCGCTAAATTCGACGGAAAATTCGTGTCGCAACCTACCTTCTGCCGAAATGAGCACAAGCTCTCGTTTTAATTCACCCTCCATAAAATAGAATGTGCACGGAACAGTGTTTTGTTTTCGACTCTCAAAGTAAAAATTTAAATATTTTCCCATTGAAACTTTTAATGCGGGATTTCGATAAGTGTAACGGACTTCGGGTAAGTCCGGGTTCTTTAAATTAAGTAGCGTTTGTAAAACTTTTTGAATCTATTATTTTATAAATTACTTGTACTATAGTTTTTATAAAATACAAGTAGCAAATTAGCATGTACACTTGATGACGATCATAGATGTGTTTCTACCCCTGAGGACTAAGTTGAAACGACTTGGATAATGATATGTCCCTTACTACACCCTGATGATGGTGTTATTAGGCTCAAATGATATCTACCATATTTACCCATTGTACAATAACATCTGTACAATATACCCACCTATTATAAATTATTTATCCGAGCTGAAATCCTCTTACGAAATGATCCTGCGAAATACGCAATATCCAACCCGAATGAGCTGCTTTTATCTCAACATTTATGCTAGGACCCATCCTTAATTTACTAAATACTGTTTCCATACCAAATTCAATATCAAAGGCCTCCTTACCTATTAATAACAGGCAACACCATCGGCCCGTTTAAATTATTGTCAAAACTATCCGTTTAGATCGGTCTAATTGTGGACCGCAGGGTAATCAGCGAGGCGCCGAACGGTTCCCACTAAAGTTATCACGGTGTTAATACAACTTGAGACATTACTAACACAAAGGACGGTTTACGAGGGGCGCCCAGACAATAAAACCAGTGTAAAAGTCGGCTAACCGCTTCTCTCTCTCCCCGAGAAAATATCCAGCCCTCTCTCTTTTATGAGTCGCTTAAGTCGTGCGCTGCCGTTTTTAAAATAGTCCCGGATTTTAAACGAAATCTTTTATGCTCAACGTATTGAAATAGAATATGGTTAGTTTAAACGTGAAGTCTTTCCACTTCCCAGGCTTCGGTGCTAGTCGGTGGATCGTCAAAGTGCGTACGTGCTTCATGGTTTGACGGTTAAGTAATAGTCGAGTGGTGTCGGGTAGTGAGGGGCATAATGAGAAAACTTGGCCGACTAAGAACCTCGTTCGCTTCGGGTGCCAGCAAAAACTCAAGCGGAGCGACTAGCGTGCCGATTTCGAATTCAGAATTCGACTCCCGCGAAAACAAATGACGACATTCTTCTTCCCGCCACTAAGAAAGGGTGTGTAAATGGAATTAGTTTGCAGAAATTTGCATTCGACTTTAAACAAACCGAAACCGCGAATTCAGTGCGCCACTTTAGTATATTGTCGGAGTGGTTCCAGCAAGTTTATTTTGTGGAAGTAGTTCGTAAGAAATCTATTTGCATTATTACTCTGTTACTCGAGAAGTTTTGCTTTACATTACAAAATTTACATAGTTACGTTACAACACTGTACTAACGTTATAGACCTAGCAATTAATGAACATTGAACATAATGATACTACCGAATCAATCAAAATACAACTTCATTTGAAGTCTATTTAGAATATAATGGGTACGTCTGGTATTATGATTAGAATAGATATTGTCAAGGTTGTCACTTTTAAAACCTTTCTCTAGTATACTCGTATAGAAACATTGTATTGTATAGAAAACGAGGTGTGTAATAACAGTAGAAAGTCATAAAAGGCGGTAGCCATATTCTATAAAACTTTGTTTCAGAAGTCACGCTACACCATTTTGTAGCATCGTAGTATCTAGTCGGCCTTTAGGGGCGTTTTTAATTAGGGAATGAAAGTTAACCCAAATAAACGATGATAAAGTGTCCACACCCTTGGTGGGTAACAAATTTTAATATTAGGGAGCACACCTGCCAATAGTTGCCGACCCTATTGATTTTGCAATGAAAGCCAGATTAGGGCCGCCTTCCGCCAATTATTACGAATAGATTTATTAATTTATAGGTCTTTGGGGATGTTTATGATGTATGAGGGTGAAGATTTAGGTTCATCTATGTATAATAAATGTATACTACCACGATAATCATTGCTACCTTCGAAGTATCTATGAGTATTTTGAAGGAGATAAAATTCTGTGTTTCATTATTTTAGTTTTAAGAGTGAGGTTAGACAGAAATAACGTGATACATTTTACGATCAATTTAGTTCTCAAGGGTAGCAATGGATTTGTGTTTTACTCCTATGATATTTGAGATTGGTTACAGTCTGTGGTTGGTAGAAACTGTTTAAAATTAATGAGTTGCACGCATATTTACAGCTTTCTTAATATTGCAGCTATTTGCAAACTTTAACTTACAAGTAAAAGAAGTTTAAATAAAAAAATTAAACCACAAGAAATATTCAGTGACGAGGTTCTTTAAATAAACGACGCTGTGAACCGCTAGTATTATTTTATTACTAAAGTAAAATATGACAATCTCAAAGTAGACAAATAAAGCCCGCAATCTGCTTTCATTTTATTTTTCTTTTAAAAAATGTCATATCGTTGTGATCTTTCCGCTTACAACACAAAAGTGCAGCACAATAATATCTCCTCGCAGATACTTACGGCAACACGCCACGCTTAAAAATATAAAAAGAAGTTTGTAGCGAACAAAACGTGTACACAATCCCATTTCCTCTTTCATGGCGATGGAGCGAGTCTTAGTGAATCTGGCGGCTCTATGGGCGCCTTTATAAACGCAATAATGAGGAGTGCTAAGGCGGCATTCAGGCGTGGGGTTAACGAGGGCCGTCGATGAATCGTCCATGAGGCTAACACAAAACTTGCCTCTTGTCCGTAATGGTGCGACTTCACCACTCCGCAGCTCGCTTAATCGCCAAAGGGCTTTTTAGCGAACACCAACTCTCGCTTTGACTTTCATCGCCAGGATTAGGCTCGTCTCGATTAACCGCGGGACGGATGAATAGTCAATCTACGAATTTAGGCCAGTGCGAAACGTTCCAGATTAGAAGCATGCTTGTATGCAACTAACTCGATTAAAAACTGATCGGACCTGAATGTTTTCGTTTACTTTACGATGTTTTGCACGAAATCGCATTAAATTCTTCGAGTTTTGCTAGTCTTTGCTCCATACCGGCATGCAGCGAAACTTTGTTTTATGAAGTACCTATAGCTCTATTCAGTCTCAAGGGCTTTCAGCAATAGAAAGTTCGTAGTAGGTACCGTCGGTCTACGCCGCACGTCTACGGTTTGTGGTAGACGTTTCCGAACTCCGCCTGAGACTTTAAAGTAAAAAAGCGTTATGGATTATTTGCTTGTTAATCAAACTTTTTGTTTGGAAATGGCTCGTGTAATAAGGTTGGGAGTTATCGTTTGCATTTCCATAAGTAAGCGGATAAGGCTGCTGTGGAGGTGGTTCGGTGGAGCTGCAAATGACGCGCTTACGTCGGTGATATCGCGCTTAAGCCCACAAAATGGTCTCGACCCAAATGAAGACGCGGCGCTCGTCTTAGGGAATTCAGGAAAATTAGTCAATGCTATCGACGGCGCATCTTGAGTGGAATCGGTGAGGCTGAATAATGAAATAGCTCGTTGAGGCGGCGGATCGGCGCTATCGTCACTCGGAGGCCATTGGAACGCCGTCCCGTCGACATAGCCCAGGCGAAAATCCCACGGATTCCGTATGAGATATCTAGCGGCTCCTTTAGGGTTATTAAATGGAGTGGGTTTTAAGGAAATGGCTTGCGAAATGTGTCTGCGTTACTACGGTGTAAAAATCCGTGTTTTCGATAAATAAGTACCGACTCGTTGAAATGAATTGGCCCCATACTTTGTCTTCATGCGGCTCCCTTCGGATTGCCTTTTCGATAAAATCTGTACCCTCTCATGGTGAATTGGCAATAAGATAAAATGGAAATGGTTTGATTATTTCGTAAATACTGAAACCCGCGAATAACCATACAATATTTTTGAATATAATTTTTCTTTAGCTAAGTCAATCTCACAATATTTACTAAATTTCAACATACAAGTGAATCAAATACAGTAGGTATGTAAACAATTACGTCGCGCGTATGTGATAATACATTATGTTTCAGAAATCACAGAGCATAGAAGATCATAATTTGCATAGCTATTGGAACTCAAAGTGCTAAATTGCTCATCTAATATGGTTCAGTAATAACGTTTGCCTTCTGTTCGTCATCCAAGTCGGTAATGACAAATAGCAATCCATTCATTAAGAGAACTCAGCGGCTTTGTAATTAGGTCATACCCTAATGTAGCGCTGAAAATCGAACCCTTTATTTCGTACCACATAACTTCGTAGAACGTGGCATCGCATTTTAAATTTGTTTATATTATTACCATACCGATAGTGACATACAAAGAAAATATTTCGTATTCCAAATACGTAGAAATGTTTTAGAGTCAAGGAATATTGAATTTAATCTTCAACTGACATAATTTGAGCGGAAATTTAGATTCTAAACAAAACGAAATTGAAATACTTCTGAGAAATAAGAATAACGTTGCATTGTTTTAGATATGGAAATCGGATCTTGGCATAGAACTGAACTGACGCGTCTATACCTTTTTCCCAGTTTTATTAAAGGGGAATACAAAACGCAGAGGCCTGATACCCGACGGCTGCACAAAGCCGGTGCACACCCATACGGGGATAAGCTGGCTCGCGACTCCGTAAGCGTAACTTGCAACGAAATCTCGCGTTTCAGTTTCCATCCCCTATTGCAACAGACGGCGGATTCCACGTAACGTATTTTGCGTTTACAGCCGAGACGACGGGGTTAGGGCGCGCAGCGACGACGTTAATGCGTTTTATGAATGAATGAACGAATGAATGGGAGGATTTCACTTCCAACTAACCATTGGTTTGTGAAAAGCGACCGGCTGCAGCCAGCGCGTTAAGATTTTTATCCATTGGCGCTTCCCGCTTAATATCGCCCCCGTCACGTTCGGTCGAAGCGATAAACCTACCGTGTAGTCCGACTAAATTTGATAAACAATACGCATTTTAGTATAGTAAAGATATTGCCTCAATTTCATACAGCTTGTCGCTCTAACGCTTCGTGCAGTTTACGATACATAAAGTTAAGAGCTGAGCTGAATAAATTTACGGTTCTCGATGCAGATCATAAAAAGGTAACGTACTTATGTAATTCTATTTATGGTACGATCTTACGAACTGCCCGCTTATTCATGCTTCGTTTTATCGTGTTAATTAAAAAGTCACAATAATCAATTGTGGTTATCAATGTATAAATATATTCAATTACTATTTACTTGTTTTAATATTGTAGATGTAGTAAATGAGGTAGGTTTAGAAGGTGGTAGAACCCTTTGTGGTTCGACTCCCGCGGCACCACCGCCACGCCTATTTCTGCCTAATAACATCAGTGTTAAGCCCTGCTGTGTTCTGGTTTGAAGGGTGTGGTAAGGAAGACTTGCTTATCCGAGGAATTCTAACTTAGTCCTTAGTGGTAACAACGCATCTTTGGTTGAACTCAGGTAGGATTCTAGCCTTATCTGAGGTGAATTACAAATGTCCATGGGCGGCAGTTACCACTTACCATCAGGTAGACTACATGCTCGTTTGCTACTCCATCAAATAAAAAAAATGGATTAGAGTTCCATATGAGGTCGGCCACAGAGACATTGCAGCTGGAACGTCTCGGATAAGTATGTCCCCTTACCACACCGCCAGAACAAGAATGCAGTAGTACTTGATACTACTGTTATAAGGCAGACATGGATGTGGCGGTGGTATCTCCAGAGTCAAACCATAAAAGGCTCGACCACCTTAAAAACATAATTATATAATAATTTAATTTACTGGCAACTAATATCATATCATATCTATAAATATCATGGTACCTCAAGATGGTGTTAGTGGACGCGCAAAAAAAATTAAATTATTAAATTAATGGTTTGAAAACAATTTCGATTCCTATCCCAGTAAATGGATAAGCTTGAAAAGTAATACATTACCTGAATATAAAATTTTGCAATCAGACTTTGTAGATCATGGATGTGTCTAGTGCTTAGCGACGTTCAAAGGCCATATCGAGTTGATTAATTCGATTTTCCCTTTGGACACTGATTGCGATTGCAGCTAGACTGAAGTTGTTTTCATTCCTATCATTTTACGATTACGCTTCAGATAAATCTGGAAAAGTAAAAGAAATCAGTCAGCTACGAAATCGAATGATTAAAGAATCTATTTCTTAGCAGACCGGTCTTCATTGGCGTTGTAGATTCAAAGCATTTCAACGCGCTTCAAAATTACGTAGTTCTATTTGATATCAATGCGAACTTTACAAAAATCATCTTATAACTATTTTTAGTAACGTACAAATGTTTAAGAAAGATATATTTGTGGTGGTTTTATTGAAAGAAACGCTGCATGAATCACAAAGAGTTTCAGCTTGAAATTTGGTTCAAACTTTTGAAAGAGCAATTCTAAGAGGCGTGTTCTCTTAAACACGTTCTCGAGGCACGAGCAACGAACGGCGCAAAAAGGAAACTGTATCGGTGAATCGGAGTCGTATCGAGTCTTTGAAATTCATAGCGGGCCTACATCCTGCCTATAGACCGGCAAAAACGCGAATGTGAGTACCGTAAAGATGAGTATAGGCTGCCGTGTAGACGAGTATAGGCCGTGTAGATAGGCATTTGTTTTGAGACGACTTCCTTATGCGCTAGGATTCTCAATCTTTAGACTTGTAGGAAGTTAATAAAGATAGCGAAACCTAATACGCTATATTGAGTTGACTATAGTTTTATAGCGGCATATGTTTTGAAACAGTTTCCTTATGAACCAAGGGTACACAATCGTTAGAAGTGAACATCTTAATAAAGCATATGGATACCGTAATCTAAATTAAATGCTCACCGGCACATAAATTACTAACTAACGAGCATTATAATCTTAATTACATTAACATTCACTTTGATGCCATGACCGTTTAGATAACAAATAGCGTCGTCTGAAGACCGCGATGCGATTAACTGAAGCGATGCTAAAAGTTGTAACTAGTGCGATACTAGTTAAATAAGCAAAAACATAAGAAAAACGTTCCTATTTTTGTCAGGCATGTTTTAATTTTAGAATTGTTTTTAACCGGACTTTCGTTCATAGATAGAACTTCACAGACACTAGTTTCAGTAACTTTTTGCTCAACAAAGTGTTCGAACGCGACAGAGACTAAAAACTTTGAGTATCAGTGACGTTGTTGAATGTCGATCTAAAACAAGCTTAATGCAAAATCTATTTTCTAACATAAAGTCAGATATTATTTCATTAAAGCAGGACGACGTTGAAAAACCTCGGATAACTATGAATCCTTTATACCCACTAAACTAGAAGACAGCAACGCTTAATACTGCTGTTGTAATTATATGTAGACCATACAAAAACTTTGAGTACCAATGAGGCATGCATGCCGATCGACAAGTCTTATCAGTCGTCAGCTGTTTCCGCTATCGGGTCACTGGCCGAGCAATTATAGCGTTCGCGGTATTAGATCATAGATCTTCATGCAGTTCTGCTCTGTTTCCCGCTACGCAAGAAATGCACTTTGTATGCAAGAATGATTTATGCATGTGAATATGCAGTGATTTATTGGAAGCCGATGGGATCTCACGACTCATATACCAGACTCATTATAATGTTATTGACAAGTTGTATCCATGCAAAATTTCGTGTATGTTTATCTCTGTGCATGATATTCAAATGTTTCCTCACTATCGGAGGAACTAATGTTTAATACGTCGTTATGTTTGCGTAACGTACCTTATGAAACTGGTGCAGCTGGTATCTCCCTTTCTGTATATATATACTAGAAGCAGGAAAATAAACAAAAATAATAAAAGAGAATTTTGAAGAGGATTGGAACTTGATTTGATTTTGAGGACTACGTTGGAACATCTTGAATAAGTGTAATTTCTCCCTTATCGCTTAATACTGCAGTTATAAAGTAGAAAAACATGTGGTGGTGGTGCCTTCGGAGTGAATCACAAAAAGTTTTCAAACATAATATGAACCACCTTCGAAAATAATATGAACTGTGATATCATGTACTAATTATTTCAACTTCATATCTAATACAAAAATACAAGTAAACTGAGCGCTTGTACACTCACTAGCGACATATCACTTTATCTAAATAATTAACGCGCCATTATAGATCATGCGTTTCATAAACACTCGATCTTCGTTCGTTAATCAAAGCTAATGAGTAATAAATAAGAGAACAGACGACATATCTGTCAAACAGCCGAAGCGTTTGCCCGAATTGCGTTAAGATTTACGCGTGAATCGTATATTTATCGCCAGTTTCGTTGAAAGAAGAATGCTTTGTAACCGAATCTTCTCTCTCAAAGTCCAGTTAACGTCAGAATGGGAGTTTATAAGCGTTGATAATTTTCTCCCACGCCGCCTACCGCGGTGGCTGCGGCGATCGACGATCTTGTTACGATATGTTCAGTGCATATCGAATGTCATAAGTTCAACGTGTATCCCACGTCAGTACGTCTCCGCGCATCGTCAAAACCGCCTACTGTTAATACGAATAAATAGTTCGTCAATATTTCGTAACGCACTTCTTTATCTACGGTATAAATGTATACTGTAACGATACCGTTCGGATTCTTTTGTTGTGTACTAACCTTTCGCCTACGAGTTTGTCAGCGTTAATTACTTTTATATTAACCTTTTTAGGCTGTAACAATAGTTTGAAATGTTCCACAATAGTTTTCCCCACCTAACCGTATCTTCTTCACACCGAAGAGGCCTATATTAGTAGGGAAAAGCAAATAAAAAACCTACCAACGCAATTTAGTATGTAATGTAATATGTATATGTCAGGTGTATGTCGACGCTTATTATTGATATGGTTATGTTTATAATAATAAGAAGCTAATAGGAATAAATAGTCTAAAATAACTTAAGGTTCATATCATTTAAAAACATATTTTCAATACAAAACAGATTACCTTCGCGATCTTTAAATAGGTATACGATGTTGAAATTGTTTTAAACGTGTACTCAATATTTTACTGTAAAAAATTGTGGGCGTATGTTGTTACCATGTTCCATTCAATAAGGTAACATTAAAACACGTCAACACCTCACGTTGAAACTGTAATAGATATTGAAACGAACAAAAACTAAATTGTAATTGGTATTGTGGTCAAAAAACCACGGCAGGACCGTTCGTATCAAATGTAGATTAAACCAAAATGTTCCCACCGTTTCGCTCGACCGCCCATAAATGTAACATTCAACTTCCATAATTATTTTCCTAGTGAACCAATACAACAATTATAACATTCGTCACGATCTGCACCGATTTCGACGGTAAAAACTACTGGGAATACTACTTAATTGAGCAGCCTCTTACTGATTCGATTCACATCCACGAGAAAACAACGTAACAACGTAACGACAACAATCCGCTTGTAAAAATAACGGATCCGTCAATTCACAGTTTTTATTACTAATGAGAATCTATAAAATATTTTGGGTATAAAATACCTTATATTTCTCATTAATTTCTTTTTTTTGCGTGAAAGTCTCCAATTTGGTACTCGAGTTAAAATTAACCTGCTAAGATTAACAATTTATCTAAGTGATATCTTAATTCCTTATCAGTTTATGTCGTACTCTATTCTGAGTTGCAAATGAATTATTTTTAGACAATTAAATAAGCATTTATTGATATAATGTTATGATTTTATAGCTACAAGAAATAAACATATGAGCCTAGAAAACTTGTATTTTTGTATAAGTAATAACTAATGTATTCCAATTTTATTTATTTGTGTAGATGAAAAGTTATTTATTAATCCAGTTCCTAAAATGAGGATTTTTCCAATTCCATCCCTATGAATATTTTACAGCTGTCCGGACATCTGTTGAAGCTCGTGTTGAATGAATTTTTATACGTCCATGTTAAATCGCCTTCAGTTCCCTTAATATTAATACATTTCATATGAAATATTTTCCGTTCACAATTGGGCTTACGTTTGTTGACAAATGTTACTGACAGATAAATTATAATACATTGTTTTGTTTAAATATCGCAGGACGTCAGCGTATCGCAAACTGTAGGCCAAGTAAAGTAATACCATTTAATACGAAGCGCTTAAGGTCGCTGGGTGAAAATACTACTGGTAAATTTCATTTACACTACCAAACTTCAATAATATTCTTTATTATGCTATGAGACCCATGTTAAGCAGCCACGTTTGTTAATTAATAATGTGCGAAACACAACGAGCAAGTAGACAGTCTTATGGGGTTCGATTCGCACCCAAGTGTAAATGTACATATAATTTTTTTTTTTTTTTTAATGTTTGAGTCTTTAAAGTTCTTGTCTGTGTGTTTTATACCAAAGCAACTATAAAACAGGCAGTGCTAGGATAAGGTTTTAAAAGACAAAAAGATTTTTTACATGAATAAAAAACCACCCATGGACATTTGCACTCGAACCCGGATAAGTTAGAATTATACATGACGATGGTTATAGATTCGTTGCTACCCATGAGAACTAAGTTGGAACGTGTTGGATAAGTATTACCCGTACCACGCTCTTAGAATCAGAACGCAGCAGCGCTTAACACTATTGTTATTAAGTAATAATATAGATTTTATTATTACTTGATATCGTTCTGTAGAAAAAACAACGGGTAATATACCTACGTAACTCTCACTTATATTACGCCTTAATCTGTATCCACCACTTTTATTGTGAACATTCGCTTTCGATTTCATTTTTTACTATTTTACAAACGAAACATTATACAGAGCCTTTACAAGAATAATGCGCTACGTATGAATAAAATATGTGTATTTTCTCAGAACGTTTTCAGTTCACGTTCTCGTACGTTCAGTTACAGTTCAGCGGCGCAAAACGTTCGCAAGTTGTCGTACCTACATTAAGACATAACAATATAACAAAGAAACTATATCCCGTGCGAGACTGAGGTACAAATAGTCAGCCCATTCGAATTCACGTCGTCGCCGTATTTGTAATTCAACACGGGGTCCCGCGGCGTATTGTTTCACCTAACCGCCAAAGGGGAAGCTCTTTGTTCATAAAACATTTATTAGTCGCGATTCGTTAATGAGTCACGCCCTGGTTCTGAATTGGAGCAAGTTGTATCACTGTAAGAAGACTCTTTAAAAGCCGATACATAAGACCTTGTATCGCAAATATCACTTGCTGAAGATGGTCACATACAATATCTATATTACCCAGGTTATCTGTACGTCTCCGACGAACCTTATATCTTAGATCAGGGATCATTAACCTTTTTGGCAAATAGCTACTACTTGCAATGAGCGCATTTCGAATGAAAATAGTCCATGAAACTGGTCGGCGATTTAAAAGATTTCAAAAGTTTAAGGGGGGATCTAAGAAAACCTGCAGGCTGCAAGGAGAGGATCATGGGCTGCGTAGTACCTAGTATAGGTGATAAGTATACCATAGACGATTCATATAGCTGATGCAACTCATACTTATACCTATATGACACTTAAGGTTTAATTTGGTGAAACACTGACAATAACCGGTTAAAATTATTAAACTACCAAGACTCAGATGAGCCGTATGGAATTTCAGTTTATGAAATAAAGAATTACACATCATACAAAATTATCGGCCATGAATTTGTACAACCACCCCGCAATAGAATTTCTACTACAAAAAACAAAACCATGTTTAGTTATGCATTGCCATTGACTTTAGAATAACAGAAATAACCCTACAAATGTAAGTATTATCGCGATTAAATTGTTTAACTTACGCCGGTACTAACGCAATTTAAGCTGCGTGAGGCTAAAACAAGCGTGTTTTCTATATGTATTGTATAGTAGCAGTTTTTCCCGTCAGCTGTTAGTTCCAGTATTTGCCAGCAGTTGTTAAGCATTTTTCGCAGGCCTTATGGACGGTTTGATAACTTCCAGCGAAGATTGGTCATTGCTCTGTACTTTACTCTCCAGTGACGTGACGGAAAGTCTATGGACATTTGCACCACAGAGGAGTTGCCAGTGCATGGCCGGCTTTGGAGAAGAGCGGGAATAGGTCATGAGGTCACATCTTGCACGTGCGTGGCAGAAATGTCCTTGCGAACAGAACCGCATACTACATATTATTATTTTTTTTGTTGTATGATGGAGTAGCAAACGAGCTATCAGGTTGACTGCATTCAACCTGATAGTAAGTGACAACTGCCGCCCATGGATTTGTGACCCACCCCAGATAAGACCAGAATCCCAACTGAAGTCGACTACACATGCGTTTCTACCCCTGAGGACTAAGTTGGAACGCCTCTTTAAGTTTATCTCTCTTACCACACCCTTCAAACCAGAACACAGCAGCGCTTAACACTGCTGTTATTCGGCAGAAGTAAGTGCGGCGGTGGTGCCGCCGGAGTCGAACTACAAAGGGTTCTTCTACCATTATTACTTTGCGGGAACACTACCATGTTCTCATTGTAATTAAAGTTATATAACAATGTTTACTCACATCATACATGTAATTTGTGTATACTTAACGCTACATAAATATGGTCTCATACACGCTTACGTACGTTTAAATTATAATTTGTGAGTGAAGATTTATTCTACTAACCTACTTACATGTTGGAACAATACACGTACATTTCACAAAATTCTAAACGTCGTATAAAATAAATATTCGACCCAGATTAAAGCTTCTCTTCACCGTATAAATTAAGTCTCGTTATTAATATTAACCGCTGTTACAGTGAACAAATGTTACACCAAAATAGCTGATCTACCTAACTTTGGTTATGTAAATAAATCTGTTTCAAACGGAGGTAGGTCTGAACTATTTTACGAGAATGTTGACGATTCAAAAACGCTATATAGGTTTGTGTGAGTAAAACTAGATTATCTGGGTACCTATGTTTCAAAATAACTGCCAATTTCTAAACTCATAAATATTATTTGCCACGACGATTTGAAACACGAAATGATAACATCGTGCCATTTGTACAAATTTAATAAAACTGCCCATCTGTTTGTTTGTTACAATGTAAAAAAACCCTGGATATTTACCTGATAAAACTTTTATACACAAAAACTAACCTAAATAAAGTCGATGCTAACTAGCACAACGGTCTAGAACAGAAACCTATTTTCTTTTATCTAAGTGTACTTGGACTGGTATCGAATCTGGAACCCTCTACATGTCAGACTGATATGGTGACTACTGCACCACGTGTAAAAAAAATCAAAGTAGTTGGAGATAGCTATCATACAGTCGGATCTTAGACTATAAGAAACGCCAAGCGCTGGCATAATTATTATGGACGGAATAAATATGAAATGTGTATTTATCCCCTATTAGCGTACGGCCTATTAATCACAATCAACGAAGGAAACTATTATTATCCACGATTTATCATTCTCTGCGATATTTATTTATAGCCAAGTAGTTCCTATCTGGGTTGTATTAGCACTTCATTGGAACACTACGCCACAAAAGAGAAATCTAATTTTATAAATTCGTTCTGTACAAGTAATACGCTTCGACGAAATATTTTTATGAAGCTTATGATTTAGCCCAGACTAAAAGAAATTTTATTTTTACGCTGTTCGAAATAAATTGAATGTGTAATAAATTAAGATAGCATTCAATCATTATAGCTTAGACAAATTTATCTGTATCCAAATTTAGGAACAAATTCATTTGCATTTAAAATATAATAAGTGAAGTAAAAAAAATCTGTCATAACTTATGAAGAATTTAAAAATAGTATTTAATTTTCTTTGCAAAACATCTTCTAAATATAACTTATTCCAAAAAAAAAATAGCAAGAATCTAGTGATTACTTTTATTACTAAACATAAACTTCTTCATCAATTTTTCTTTTTATATTAAATTTGTACATTATACCGACAGTTTACATATATTTCATAGTAACGTAAATATATAGTTTTGTTCACAGGTATAAGATACCTATATAATTTTAGTAAATTGATTGCATATAAAAATACAACCTACAAGTATAATATTGTTTTTACAAACCTATTTATGAACCAATAAAAATATTTTGAAGCAATTTATATTGAAAATAGATTTTTGTTATTTATTATAACCCAATAAACAATCTCAACTAACGAAGTTAGACAACAGCGCCAAGGACTGTTACAATACGTAATTTATAGCAGGACCGAACCATCGATAATCGTTACGGGAAGCGGTTACATAGGTAAACCAATTTCGGGGGAACTCTAATTTTGTGCAGCTAACCGCGCTTGAGATGACGAACGTCAACGTCCGAGGAGCTCCTTCATTAAGAGAAGGGGCGCCGGGGAGAGGGGTCCCGGGCGAGGACCGAGGGCTTTATGGGACAATTTGCATTTACACGAGCCAAGCAGAGATTACGCCCGCACTTATCCGCCTGTCGAAATGAGCCTCACCTCCCCCGCGACAAGCTACCAAACAAGCTTTTGTTTATATTTCACTGAATTTTTCCCCCGCCATTTGCTTTGACGGCCATCGTAGCGTGATTGTTTTCGCCAAAATGTTTTACAGGCATTCAATTTGCATTGTGTTGGCAATTCGCGACGCGATTAAGTGTTTACGGTTGCCCGTGGAATGTACTATTGTGTGGAATGTTAATAAGGCACATTTTTGGTGTACTTCATTTTGGGTTCACACCGTCCATTACAGCGAACTAAGTGTTCCGCTAGGATTTTTCTACAAAATTTGTGATAACTTACAGTTTACGTCATGGTGGGATATCACCGCTCGTGATCATTTCAAGTCAATGGCAAATAACATTAAAGTCCTCTATGAGTTGAAACACAGATGCGTACATCTCTCCTATACGAAACATCCTTGAAACCAGAACACAGCATTGCTTGACATCTACTATTGTAACTTGAATGTACTGTATAATAATTTATATAAAAATAAAATATTCACTACTTAACCATATCAAAGGCGGACCAACCCAAGCAAAAATGCTTGTAAAATATCTAAAAGAAAAGCAACCCCGTATAGTGTGATCATTAAGGTTCATTACAATAAAAGTTTATGGTAAACTGCGCCCTGCATAACATGTTTCATTTTGCATCAACCACGCCTTAAGTATCCATACTTACCGTCTCCATCTATATTAATGTGAGTAGTGAACTAAAGACCCGAGACAGCTTTCCTAAATTTCTATAGCGTCGTTAGTATATTCATTCAGCGCGAATGTTCCAGTGAACGCAGAGAACACTATATTCCCATACTGTCACATTACTACCACACAACGAAGATAAAGACGGTACAGGAAACCTAATGCCTCTATAAACGTGAAGGATAAATTACATCGCTTATTAATGTCGATGTAGGGAGGGAATTATTCGTAAGGCCGGTCACGTTTTCTCTATAGACGTTCAGTTACGTCAGGCACTATCATTTTAGATTGCAGCCTCCGCAAACATCGAATACCGTGGATTGTATTCACTCAAAGCGCA
This sequence comes from Spathilepia clonius, assembly GCA_018250295.1. Lineage (NCBI taxonomy): Eukaryota > Metazoa > Arthropoda > Insecta > Lepidoptera > Hesperiidae > Spathilepia > Spathilepia clonius. Next base: position 34,696 of record DWRA01000012.1, read on the forward strand.
CATAGTCGGCCACCTAAAATAGTTGTCGCAAAGCTTGCAGAGAAACAAAGCGGATGGTACGAACTGAAGATACGTACGTGTATAATGGAATATGCCTTTCAGTAACCTGCGCTGACCCACTTACGGGTAACCACCTTTGAATCGCTCTGACAAAAGCATGTCGATGCACGAATATAATGTCTGACCGGCCTTCGATGCCTCAATTTAGAGCCCGCATGATCTTCTAGATCTGCACTTGGGACAAACTCGCTTGTTGTACATACTCGTATCTTACGACATAAGTTATATCTGTAATATAATTACGCTGTAATTGATTCCAAATACAACCCATTTTGCGATTTCCATTTCTGTCTGACAAAAAACTGTGTAGAAAAATTTAGTTTCGTCTGAAACGTTACGTTCGATATATGTAGATATAAATCAAGCCTTAATATTCAATTTGATTTAACACTAAGTTTCAATGCGTTATCGCGTACCTATTTGATACTCACTTACTGGAAATATCAGTTTACCGATACGCGTACGGATATTAACCTACAAAGCACGAAAATTAATGTTTTCTAGTTATACTTCAGCGTATGTATAACGCAAACACTTATATGTATTAATACGCTCAGAAGCGATTCTAGAATAAAATACATTATTTTATCAACAACTTATAAAATAATAGGACTGTATCCATTAATTCACTTCTTTTACAAAATACGTGGTAAAACGATATGAAATTTCATAAGTCAAAACAAGATTGAGTATAAAAAAAACAGAAAACTATCTAATAATCAGCGAACTACATTATTATAATCTGTACACGAAACAGTGTGATGTAGGCTATTATAATTGTAGCATATGATATTCTAGCAGCCGTTTTTGTTGCTTAATGTTATGCTATTTTCGTTTAAAAATAAATCTCGAATATTTCAGAGAGACTAAACTAGGAGAATAATAATTCGCGGAAATCTGTAAAATTCCACACTGCATTTCTTCATACCGTATCTACATTAGCTTTTACAGGAGAGGACATTTTTATGAGTATTCTTTTGCTAGAAATTCGTAGCATGCATTTCGGTTCAGTGTCGATGAAAGTAACTAATAGTCTTACATAAGATGGCAATTTATTTCGTGTGTATATGGAGCGAAACTAGTTATCTTCCCATCAGTATAGACAAACACGTATCCTTTGTAATTGCCAATATATTTTCGGGAATATCGCTGGCAGGAGAACGGAATATGAGTATACGATATCCAAATATTAAGTTCGCTTAACACATAAATATTCATTGCGGAGCGCACGAGCGACCTATTTACTGCTGTCGCCACCGCACATAGGTACTGCCGATACCATACCCTTAATCAGGAAAATTGCTAGTAATAGATCCTTGACAAGAATTTTTACGATAAAAAATGAAACAGAATGTTTCTTTTTTCGTAGTATAAAAGTAGCAAACTAATATGTCTACCTGCTCATGTATATTTATAATCGACCCCAGACAAGATTAGAGTTCTACCTAAGTTCAACCACAGATTCGTTGTTACCCCTGAGGACTAATTTGGAATGTCTTGGATTAGTATATCTCCCTTACCATACTCCTCAGACTTGAAAACTTCAGCGATTAACACTGTTGTTATTAGGCACAAATAAATTTAACGGTGGTGCCGTCGGAGTCGAACCACATAAAGTTCTATCCCCTTCAAAAATCAGTTACCTGATAAAATCTAACGTTATTCCCGCCTTCGTTATTCCCTGAGTCATACAATCTGGAATTATTCAAGACAAGAGTGAATAGGCTGCTTCTAGGCAAGCGTGCTACATCCTGGGCTGCATCTCACTCAAAGATTGCAGCCAAACGTGAGCCTATAGTAAAATAAAAAAAAAAACGCATTCAACCAACGTTATTATCTCCTAAAACTATGTCTTAAACCATTCTCATTCTGAAAGAGAGACTTGTGCTCATTAGTGGGCATATGATGATGACATGAGGTTGATGATATTGACGAGAGAATGCCTTTACATCTAAATGAAACGGATGACGATCTAATATTCATTTTTTGAACAAAAACGCAAAATTCCCTATACAACCTCCAAAAGACCAAACGGAAAAAGAGCGTTCAAAAGGAACGTAAATAAAAAACACGTCCCGGAAAACGGGATTTAAATTGATTAGGGAATCCACTTAACAACAGAGGTGTTGTTTTGTACGCCCACAATTAGGTTACTGGATTTCAGTAGTGGTTTACAAAACGCGCCCTGTCACCCGCCCGTTTGGTCATTTGGAGGCAGTGAAACGTGTGATTGACATGTCACAAAATACGTACATACTCAAACACTACAGGCGTGTATGATTGGACGGGTTGGGAAATTACTGGGCACATTTTGTCTGCGGATGTCGTTTTGCTTTCAATGTGTCATTTGTTTTTATTTTTTATTTTGTTTGGTATAATATAAGTCAAAACTAAACAATTAATAATGTTACACGAGGTTATGAAAATCACACCTCCACTTCTATAACCACGTAGCGATTTTTTTTTATTATTGAACCTGAGACGCATTAATCTGATATGTTTATGCATTGAAACAACGAATAGCACTGTAAGTGAGCTAATTTAGAAAATTTATTATATTTTGGATATCACTCTAGTAGGTAGGTAGTTCGAATTTCGTAGTAGCACCACCGCCATCTTCTGCCTAATAAAAATAGTGTTAATCGTTGCTGTATTCTGGTTTAAAACACCTAATTTTATCTGGACCATTACAAATGCCAGTTGCCACTTACCTTCAGATTGACTTTTTACTACTCTCATCATATGAAAAAGGAATGTAAACTCGTGAAAGTCGATCGAACCCGAAACACTCTGTATGCAAAACTAAATTGATAACCACTATCCTAAGCGCGTTAAAATGGAATCTAAGTAACTTAAGGCGTGGCTCAGTCTCCCAAGTGTTATATAGAATTTCTTGAATAACCTAAGCCTTACGATTATTGCTCTAACTATTAATAACATCGATATTGCTAATTAAGAAATGCGAACTATTCCATAATTAGCGTTATGAAGTCGTAGGGTCGTGAAGGTTACGTCATGTGTAACTTTGAACTCTCGTCGCATGTTACTGTAATTAAAACGCGAACTGAAAATGTTTGTAATATTGTGGTTGAACTTTTTCAGTGAAAAATAAAATGGCCGCTGGAGGAAATAATTATATTTAATTAGGTTATTAAGTAATATCCTGTTGGTTTGAGTCGCTTGTGCAATTATGTAGGTTATGAGCGGATAAGAGAGTATTAATAATTGTTTGTTCCTAACTATATTTCATGTTTAAGTCGTGTGGTGGAGAAGACAGTTGTGGCAAGATACCCGTACTAAGCAGGTCGGCAACGCATCTGTGGGCGAGTTCAGTTGGGATTCTGGTCTTATCTGGGGTGGATCATAAGTGTCTATGGGCGGCAGTTGCCATTTATCAACAGGTGGGCTGCATGCTCGTTTGGTACTCCATCAAATAAAAAAAATACTTTTCTATTAACAATATTGAAATTTTTAACGAAACCTGATTAGTATAGTTTCTTATTCGGAACCGGAGTCGGTTTTTGTACAGTTTTATATTATACGACCCGCTGTGGCTGTGGCTACCATAAAGCAATTATTATGTTTCGGTGAAAAAGTGTAGATGCCGGCTGACTTACATATAAGGCGACCAACTCTTCAGGAAAAGCAAGGCATCTGCAATCGAGCTCTTGTTCCGCACAGAGTCCCTTGCAGATGTCCATGGGCGGCAGTAACACTTATATCAGGTGTAAATCAGGCTACTTGAGTCTTATAAATAACAAAAATTAAATCCAACAAACTGATTTACAAAGTTACGTAAAATAACTACGTTTCACTAGCCGAAGTTTGTACCAAAGTCACGTGGCATCAGCCTAACATAACCAAATTGAAAGTAGCGTGTACACCGTATTTAGACTGCGTTATGGGATGTTCGTACTAAAGTCACGTCACAGTTTTATCTCCGGGCGAGCAATATGTGTCACGGGTAATGCTCGTACGTTTAAATATACTAGGCCACTAACAAACTTGATAAAACAGCGACAAACATACTATATTATTCGTACAATGGCATATACCAGTACTATACATGTAATACGCACTCAATTCAAAAGTTCCATTTATCACTCAATTAATATTCCGTTATAAACGCATTCTGAAATATTGGCAACCATGCTTATACTCGTAAAGCAGAATCGGGTTAATTTAATAGGAAATTATTTATTGTTTTAAGACTAGATTATAATATCTTCAGGCTATTAAAGAATGAGTATATAGGCAAGTAAAAATATATCATAATACATACATTAACTCTCCATGTCTGTTATATAATTACAGTACCTGTATATTTAATGGGTATACCTTACTTTAAATTGGTGTTTTTATCATTTTTTTTTTTCGAATAAAATGAGTGACCAAATTAAAAACAGTTTATATTTAAAACGACTGTAGACTAAACATTAATATAATATATTTTTTTTTCAAATAAAATAACACAACTAGTTATACTTTCAATTTAAAAATGTCCGTAGATATCCCGAACATTAAATCTGAGTGCACTAAACTTAACTTTACGGGAACGGAACCGGGTACATTTTTTCAATCTCGCTACAAATGGTACAACATTTACAAAGCTTACAGCTTAGAGCATCGCAAACGGTTCGCAGGTGGTGTTTTATTGAAAAAAGATACAAATTACCCTTTCGCGGAGATTTGATGCCGGATTGATGGCGGGCGGATATTAAGATTCTTTTGTAGGCTTCTTGCTGAGATTTTGGTACATTCCAAATAGATTAAAAGGTTGTATAAATATGTAGATGATTTCGATTTCCAGTACGTACCAATGTAAATGTTACAATGGTACCTTTTTATATTTTTAGTTTTCGAGTAGATTTAAATATTTGCATACAAAACAATTAAACAATTTGCCACTGGATTTAAATTTCAACAATTTCATTTTTATAAAACAAATATACAAAATGTGTGTTACAATATGTTTTTTTAACACTACATATATTTTTAGTTGGTAATATGTAAAGGATATACTAGATATATAACTTCACATCAATTTAAAAAAAGAAATGGTCGTTGACTTCACATTTGTATCAGTAATCGGTTGAAAAACGAGGCAATTTAAAGGTAGTTACTAAAATGTAGCCAAAAACGACACTCACCTAAGTGCAGGCAGCAGCTTAATGTTATAACGTTGTGTTTTGCGAACTCATGAGCCCAATTTGCAATCAGAGCGCTCCAAGCATAATCTGAAACAAAAAATGTAGATACAGTAAAGGAACAGCAACGAAAATAATCTCAAAATGTAGTTTACGTTCAAATTTGGATGTGGTAGATTCCTTTGGGGGTCCGGTGACACCACCGCCACATCTATTCTAGCCTAATAGAAATAGTGCTAAGCGCTGCTGTATCTGGTTTAAAGGGTCTGGTAAAGGAGACATACTGATCCGAGGCATTCTAATTAAGTCCTCAAGGGTAGCAACTCATCTGTGCTCGACTTCAGGTAGGACTCTGATCTTATCTGGGATTAATCGTATGAGATGGACTGTATCGAGAATACTTATACCTAAAAGTGAAACAATACTGGGATGTTCACGATGAAGACTCTTTACGAATCGTATAAACAAATATTCTTGAATATTCCACGTTTCATTTAAAGCCACAAGAAATCCGATGCGGGCGCTTCAAAGCCGAACTTGAATACAATTTGGAAAACGAAACTGCAATACAGTTTCCGTCATGCAAAAGTCAAACGCCCGCAACGCTCGGCGATAAAACTTTCCCTACATTTCGAATTGCAAAACAAAGCGCGTACAAAAGGAAACAGAAAAGCGCAGGTGTCCAGGCAACTCTGGTTCTCTAATCAAGTGGAAATGTTTGCTTGGACGACCGGCGGATCCGAAACGGAACGGCACCGTCCGTTCCATTTCCAAACTCACCTGAAGGCCGCAACCCTCAGTTCAATAAAATTGGAATCTCCAATCCCATTCCTAGAGCAAAATACCCAAATTTTCGACATTCATTCTCGTTATCAACCATGAATGCCGCAGCGAGAGTTTGTCTCTTTTGTAACAAAAAATAACCGAGACAAGGACTGAATGTATTCTAATATTCGATTTTAAAATCCCTGGCTTTGCAAGCATTAATGTTGGTTAAATAAAGTTTATCAGATAGCGTTGCGTGCGTCCGAGGTGCAAAACGCGACGGTGGATAGCAAAGCGGGCATTCTTTTGTTTCGTGGGATAAGCGACTCGTTAACCCGAAGATTCGAAAGAACCTTTTGACATTTCGCTAAAGGGTTCATTTCAGCTGATTAATGTTGTAATTCCTTGTGATGCTCACAAAAAATACACTCAGAACATTTATACGGTGACGGCTCGTGAGCGGGAGAAAAATGAAGGGAATTTATCTGAACTGTGTATCGTTGCGAAGCGGCCGTCGGGTATCTATTTTAATGCAAGCGCTTTTATAGCTGGAATTGAATAGATGTACGAAAACTAAAAAGCGGACGCTTACTACATACACATATTTCATCACGAAACGTTTTTAGTTGATTAATGAGAAGCGAGTCGCAACCGTAACGTTAAACGATGAATGTTACTATATTATTAACGATCTTTCGCTGGCAGCTCCACTCGCATTACCTCTTATACTTGACTCTTTACCCTTTCATATTTTTCCCCGAACATATTATCGTATATGTAATGGATTTAGCATAATAAAAAATGTCGTATAATAATTAAGTTGGAATACCTCCTCCTCCTTAGTATGTCACTCTTTACTTTTAAACCACAATGCACCAGTGCCTAATGCTGTTTTTATTAGATAAAAATAGGTGCGTCGCTATAGTTGCCAGAGACTAAGGACCAAAAGTTTACTACCTTCAACTCCAATTTATAATAGAAGTCGTTAATGAAATGTCTAGACTGAGAAATATGCATAGACGAATATGCAGAAACACTATATTCAGTGGATAATTTGTTTGATGAATGGCAGGTGCTTTATGTATTTAATTTTCATATTCACCTGCGCAAATGACTTTAAAATCATTAAAGGTCACTAAAATTACTTAAAAAGAAGCTGATGAATACGAGTTTAATGACGGTCTATTACAAAACTTCCGTAAAAAGCTACATTTTTGTAACACAATGCGAACTGAAACTTAAAGAGTTCCCTTTTGGTCCATAAATGCCATTTCATAGTGTTTGTCGTTAGCATGTTTCGAATAGTGTCTGAACGAGTTAAGCGTTTCAATTGAGGGGAGTTTTTAAAATACGAATCTTCACTAAACGGCAGTAGCATTGTGCGAGGACTCGTCCTTACTGTTAATGATGTTTGCGCAAAGCTAAACATGAGCACCTGCCACAAAGGCATCAGGCGAGAGTTAACAATCCGGCTCATTAGTACAGAGTTTTCTTTGCATAACTAGGAAAAAGGAAACTAGCCAAGTACGATACGGGCTCGCGTTGTCAAAGTTCTGTACATGCAATTTTAATTACGTTTACAAGTGAACGAGTGGCAAGTACATTGCAAGTGAATTATTCTACTTAATAACAAGAGTGTTAAGCGCTGCTGTATTTTGGTTTGAAAAGGGGAGTAAGGGATACATATAAGCATATGTCTGAGGCTCTAATCTAAAGACTCTAATATTTTGATTACAGATGTCCACGGGCGGCAGTAGCCACGTACTATCAGGTGGATTGCATGATCGTTTGCCACTTATATACAATCTTTTTTACAACGTGCAATATCAATCTTTCTTCGCAGTGTGTATAGATCGTGTATATAGGGCATGTTGAAAAGTTTTTTCATGTAATCATCAGATAGCAGTCAGACCTGACGGAGGTTTTATAGGTATGAAAACATTTGTCACAAATTATTCGCTAATTGCGTTTCGTAATTGAGCAGCTCTGGCTCGGTAATTGTGGGGAAAGATCCGTGCCGAGATAAAAAGCATTGCAGCCTTACTGCAAGGGACTCTAAAACTCATCGCAGATTAATTCGAGTTTCGTTGCCATAATTTTTCTTGCAGCGTTAACGAGGTAACTTGGTGTATGTACGTAACAAAGTTACCGGATGCAACGACTTGGCCGGCACGCTTTCAACGTCCTCACGCTCCTTAATTTTCTTTTGAAAGTTTTTGAAATTTTCCATCGCTTTTAAGATTTCCGACGCTCTACCGTGAGAAATTATGGCGCAACTATGTAGGTTTTGCTTTGATAATTACGACGCTATAGGTTGTTGTAGCTAACGAGATGTCTATTTAAGCAATCATTTTGCGGAGTGATCGCTTCTAAAAAATTGGAAGGAAGTAGAACTCTTCATTGACTAGTAAAGGTCGCTGCACCGCCAACCGCACCCTTCTCTGCTTAATCGCTGCAGTGCAGCACTGCTATGTATGCGTGTGTCAGTGTATGTGTATTTGTATGGATGTGTTTGTGTGTTTTTGTCTATAGAAGTATTATAATGAGTGCCATGAGTACATGTAATGCGAATATTTATGAGACCAGATTTTTACTGCTGCTAACACTACACAATTTTCAAAAGTCGTATGACAAAGAACATATTGCTCGACTTTTATAAATGGAATCCAATTGAATTTATACCCATAAGTACTACTTAATATAAACTTCACCGCATGACTTCTATTCTTATCACATTAAAACAATTAAGCAATTATTATTATTACCTACAAGTTTATGTGCAGTTAATCGAAAACAGTAGCCACTAAATAAATTTGGTGCTCACGAATCTAAACTACAAACCGACGTGTAACGAGTCAGTACGAAAGAGCAATACAAGTGAGGTTTATAGTCACTTATTGGCTTGTATCGGTCGCGTTAATCTTTTTATTGGGTTGTATTTTTACAGATTTATCCCTCCGCGGGTTATTATCTATTTTGTAAAGCGTGGGCCGGCGTTAAGTTAGCGTGGGTGGGTTGTTTATTTAGGGACGCCTCTACGTTTGAAAAGAAACTGGTTACGCTTGTCATTTATTGAATCGGATCTAAATGCAGTCGGGACGTGAGTTGTACTAACCAGCATCTGTGGGTGTTTAACGCTATTCGTTAAAGGGTTGCTATTTATTGGGTATTTGGTCTTGGTTAATATGTTTAAGCGATTGAAATAAACAATAGTTTAATTGCAATTTTGCTTAATAATAGCGGTGTTAGGCGCTTCTGTTCTATCTTGAAGATATAGTCAAATAAACTAGACGCTCTTATACAATGCACTTCAACATAGTACGCAGTCCGACTTTAGGTAAGACTCTAATCCTATCTAAAATGAATTAAAGATAGCTAAACGCAGCAGTGGGCTACTTCTATATTTACAAAATAAAAATGACAGTTTGGTTTACAAATGACTTTCGTGGAAATTTCGCAATATTTTAAGCTTAAACTCGGACTCAACTATATAAAGACCTAAGCCGGCGACAACCGGTTCACTGACAAGAACTCCACGAGATTATCGCGGCGACTCAGTTAACAAAGTTAAACGTCAAAACAAGAGATTCTTCCAAGAAAACAAACCATGTAGCCATTTCTGAGAACTCGGCGCGTGCCGTCTTAATAACCCACTCGTGGAACTCCTACCGTAATTATGCACCTGTATTTATTCTGTAGAAGGGTCTCTTTATATTTGTCAGCGCTTTATCAGTCAGAAATGACAATATATTTAGTTTTATAAATCAGTAAATGAAAACATTCGTATCAGGTTGGCTGTTTCCATCGTTCGGTCGACATCTATATAGTCGTAAAAATGAAATTTTTACTTCGGAATGATTTAAAACGCATAGCGTCGCCATTTCTCAGTCATTTAGTTAGTACATATTTGTACACATAACTGTAAATAAAATAAATGTCTACAACATACGACAATATAAAAATAAGACGGTACAAGGCGTCCTTCGCATCCCGTCGGATCGATTCAGCTGTTCGGTCGACATCTGCATAATATAGGGAGACCCTTAACTAAACACTTGGTCTGAAGCATATATTTTATTCTGACGTTACATCCAACTTGACGTGGCTGCAGGAACTGTCAGGTGTAAATGTAATTGTGCTGTACTGAATGTACATTTATTTTGACATTAATTTTATTTTGACGACCACTAAATGTATACGTAATTTCAGTAAGAGCATAAATTATTATAATTGATTCTAAAATTTTATAATATATGCAGATATTTAGAAATTGAGTAATTTATCTATCATATCAGATTAATATTGTTATTTCGTACGTCCATATGTTTATTTATGTGACAACAAAGCATAGTATTTTATCTGCAAATTCTTCCCCTTCATGTTACTTGCATATTCAATAAATACTTTATCACTAACATAAGGTATAATTTTAAATCTCAGCTATATATTTTTAAGACTAAGCAGTTAATTATCAAGCTTGTATTAAAAACTTAGTATTAAAAACTTCCAAAGAATTAGTCGAAGTCGATCTTTGCAATTTTAACTTTTGCAGCTTTTTTCTGCGCTCTGAATATTATTAGCGAATTTAGATGAAATAGCCCGGTTATAAAATGTTTCAATAAAATGTGCCTACACAGAGTTGAATAAAGAGCAAACTAAAAGGTATTACCATTTTATTATTATTGCTGTTTGCAAAACATATATTTCAATATAAGTTCTGTTTACTCTTTGGCTGCAACCTTTTTTATGTCCCACTATTGGCATTTTACTGTCTTTACAATGTCGGGTGCACTGGGGCTTTCAAGTTTTTACTTACAGGCATTGAGCGTGTCAGACAGTGGCCGTGGCAGACAAAATTATAGTTTTCACGCAATATATTAAGAGGCTTGTGTCACACATTTTATAATTAATTACTATTTTATTTGCTTCAATCCCATGTTTAATACGGCCCACGTCTATAAATATAAATTTACACCCTCCCAATATTACAAGGATTATTTTCAGTCTGTAAATCAATATGAGCAAGCCATCAAATTTAATATCACCTTTATAATGATCGTATACTACCATGAAAATGAATAACCGCGAAAATTCATATTAGATTCGCAATTTAAAACGATAAAGTTTATTATACTGTCATAAAGACGGCGCACATAAGTACAGCATAAGTTTTATTCGACGTTGCTTTACATACATATATATAGTAGGTACAGTCAGGAACATTCATCTTTCCGTGAGCGATGTGTAGCCCATGGTGAGCGGGTAATAACGATGTAATGTGATGTAGACAAGTAATATAACGTGCAACCTCGCTTCGCACGCGAAGGATGACGTACAGCCGAGTACACAATGTATAAAATGTTTTAATATGACTGTGTACCACAATAAACAATATGTTTTAAATGTATTTTTTTCTTTTCTATGATTCGATGAGGAAGATGACATACGAGTGGTTATTATGATTGACTAATCACTCCTCTTGACTAAGAGGAGTATGGAGCAACGGTAGTCAAGTGGACTGTCGACCTGATAGCAAGCAACCGCAATACTTATAGTGCCTTACTAGAATTACCTATGTCGTAGGTACCATGGATATATGAAAATAAATACGCGAACACCCAGACTTAGAAAAAAAATTGAAATTCATAAATTACATCTATCTGTCCGGGAACTGAATTGGCGACCTGCGTGGCAGACCAATGTTATGAGAGCTCCGCTACCTACCTATTACACCTTTTTCTACATTTTTGTCCTAGATGCAGAGTATTTTACCATAACGTAAAAATATTCGTTATTATTCTAGCATAAAATGTGATATTATAATATTAATGATTAATTATACCCGCAAGTGGCGGCATGTAAAAATGCAATACAAATTTTATTCTACCCCTGTAACGGGGTTGAGGGTGAATAGGCACCCTGTATTAATTAATTAGAGACCACCTGCTATAATACGGTTAAGTGCACCCACAACTAAAATAAAAATATTTTACCACAATCGTTAATTATGTGTCACGGAATTACGAAACTAAAATTTTAGGCTTGCGTGACTGTTTTATGTTTATTTTGAAGTCAATTGTTTGCAATTAAAAAAACTAATAAGTACATAATAATATTTAGTAAGTAAAATTTATTTTGCAATTAAAACAACGCCATACGGTATTACATGTACATATATAATTTTAATAAATTATAATCGTTAAGTAACGTTTGTGGCTTAACTACATGTATCTCAAATAATTACATGATACAATATCTCGCTACGAGACATCTGCATAGCAAAAGTCATAATATCCTCATTAAAATTTAAACCACACTGGAATTAAGTTATTAAATCTCGACATTTCCATAAAAAAGTCTGTATAGGAAATATTACCGCAATGATGCATCTGCCTGTATGACAATAATGAAAGGTTGCAGACACCTGGCAGACTTGAGGACGAAATAAACCTACTTTTTACCAACGATACCAATTATAAAAGAACCAAGTACCAATTATGAAAGAATGTAACTCCGTAATACCACGTAAACAAATATACGTAGGTATAATTCTTATTTTACATAATTTCTTATTTTCGACGAATTTAATTCAAAGTAAGTTAATTAAATAAAATCATTTGTTTGATATTCGATAGTAGTAGCAAACAGTAACAAAGTAGTGTCTTACTGAAAAAATTGCAAATAGCTATAAATTGAAACAAATTATGGTTATTAGAAACCAGTGGCATAGAAAATTTTCGAAATATTTGACTTGGTTGTACGCAGTCAAAAACCGTTAAACTCCCACTTTATATATTCAAATGTATTTGACAAAAAGATTCCATGAAAATCCTAATATTTTTTTGTCAATATCATCCCATTGTTTACAAATCTGCAGATATAGCTTAGATATCCGTTTTAGTTAAAACGAAGAAGTTTCCATGTATTTTTATATAGCAATTATGTAATATCTCCAGCGTTAACGATATTTGAAAGGGTAATCAGAAATAACAGTATAATATTTATGATGAAGATCTGGTGATAGCGTCTCAAAACATTCTTTTTCATATTTCTCGAATATTGTTCCAGCGTGTTTTTACTATTGAAGTCGGTTCTTTTGTTTAAAAACTTCTTGTATTTTTTACTTGTCAAGATCTCGCCGAGACGAGCTCCTTAAAAATTGCCAAACTGCTTTTTGTAAGCAATATTTATGAGTGCACGAGGCAAAATAATGATATGTATGATTAAGGGCTTATACCCAGTGCCCTACGGGAGCATTTGTCAATGCCGCAGGTGGGCGCAGCTCTCGCATTATTACTCTATTTTTGGTTCATTTCAATAATGTTTTGTTGGTTAGTTGTAGAATGGTATCGCTGGTCCTTTTCGGTGCTGTGTGGTCTCATTAATCGTTAGGATGACTTTTAAAACTTTATTTATGGGTCATATTCGTTATTTGTCATTAATATTTTTCTATTGTGAGTACAACACAATGTGTCTTATAAATAACATCGTGTATATTGTTAATCCATATCGAGTAAAGTAAATAGAACAATCGCATTATAACATGTAGTAACAAATTAATTATTAGAAGGTTTCGAAATTTTACACCTAAAAAAAATAACTTGTAGAAAATAAACAAGTTTTACAACAATGTTAATTAAAACGTTGTTGCTTAATTTTAAGTCTAATATCTCAACTACAAATGTCAATTTCCTTATACCCGGTGGTTCGATTATTTAATAAATCGGATAAACGCACATTAAGCCGACCAGTCATTGGCCGGATCATAACCGAAAATCTTCAGTAAGTCAATGCCAAGTCATGGTTCGACGTGAAAAACGACCTCCATTAAGGAAGTGAATACATTTAAAATAATCGGCTTAGGCGTCCGACGTTGACGTATATTCGTACTTATCTCCCGAGATACCGACACAGATATCCCGAACTAATCCCTTACACAAACATCTGAAAAAGACTCGGCACTCCTTGTACGGATGATCCCTGTAATTGAATGGGCCAACCGGCTTCGCCTTGAACAAAAGTGTCTAATAATTTATGCCTATAATCTGACGCAGGCGCGCGTATACCGTAGTTTTATTCGTTTTTCGAATCGGGACTTCGTTCCCCTTTGTTGGATTCAGATATTAACTCCACAATGGCGGTGACAGTCACAATATTACCCACATGCGTTCTTTATCCACATCTTTATTCGCTGTCACTTCCTCTCCGTATGTACAAGGATTAACTATACGTAGAAATCAGAATTTATGCATTCTAAATAATCTAAGATCCTCGAACGTGGTAACATTTGTCTCCCTTTGTGAAAGAAAATATATCAGCAATAATATTGCCTCCCCCATATATTCTCTGGAATATAATCTGTCACTTGCTTAAAGTTATCGGCCCGCAATACTAGGAATTGCAGAAGGTAATAATAAAGGTGCTATCCACAGAGTCCAAAAAGTTACATTTCAATTCTTCATAAACTAAGTTTTAGTACTTGGTACTCGGTACTAGTTTATGATACATTTTCTTGCAATTCTAGCCCTTCAAACATTGACCTTTCTTATAAAAAACCTTATGTCATTCTAATGACACCGTATCTTTACGAAACTTTTTCTAGCTGGTATATATACGTATAATAACAGTAACTCAAGTAAAAATATTTGTTTTATTTAATTTCTCGTTTGTTCGTGAATTGGTATTAATATCCAGGCTATTACGGTTAGCAATTCTGTTTTTGTTATTTAGGTTCAACGTAAAATAAAGGCCACTGTGCAAAAATAAACACAAAAATAAGCAAAGACCGAAAAACTGATGTTTATGCGGTTATAAAAAAAGCGAACTTATTTGAGGCGCTCCATCCACGGATCCACGCGGAGCTTCATGTCGTGTGGCTCAAAGTTATGAAGATTAAACCGTGAACACGTTTTTTTGTATTAAAAATAGATTTAGTACGATGGCTCAATAAACGCATGTTGCTCTTGACATGAGGCACGTGCTTCACTGCCGAGACATACGATTAAGGTAGCTATTATTAGCAAAACAGAAAATAAACTTATTAAGTAGTAGTAAGATATTACAGAAAAATGGGTCACAAATTAGTGAAGTTATGTTGCTACTTTACAAAAGTGTTTAATTACTTTCTTTACTTAAGGTAATATATTATTAGGACGCATTTTTTCAGATAAGACTTAAAAGTAAATCTAAGCGTGTTTGTGAAAATACTACTACAAGATTTTTACAAGACTGAAAATCGATACTTGAAATAACAAACTGAATCGTTGATAACATTCGATTCCACTATAGATAAGTATATTTGTCATAACAAATTTGGTTCTTATTTTTGTCTCCGACAACTTTAGAATTGTAGTTAAAACTGAAACTAAAATTTCTAGTAGGCAGAAATTCACAAAATTCCATTATCGTTTTTCAAAAAATTCTATAGATTATCTATTAATAACAGGCCTACAAGAATCGTTCTTTACAATAGTTCGATATATTACGAGTAATATATCATCACTTCGTCACGTATATTGCTACTTTTTAATGGATAAAATTTAAAGATTATTTAGCAGTTTCTGGGATTAAAACATCAATAGAAGCTAATAAATCTTTCATCGCTTATAGTAAAGCCTTTTATAATAAGACAAGTGTTGTAGTCCACACTCTGTAATCAGGAAGTGTCCATTAATTTTTAAGATCCTCCTTTGACAAGGCGCCGTGTTTGCCATGACAACAGAACTTTTAATGGAATTACGAAATGTAGACTGAAAACGAGCAATCTGTAGCGCTCTCATGATCCGACACAATGATTCCAATTATTATAAGCAAACACTTTGTTTAACGAGGTGGAGTGTATGAACAAGTGTAATTTGATGAACGTCGGAATATTTTTCTTTTGTTTTATCTTTCTGCGACTGGTAAATTATTTGTTTAATGAATAACCTCAACATTTTAAAGCCTATCCTAATAGAAACAGGTGAAAATGATTCTGAAAACATAAGTTACAAAATTATGTTATTTTACCTTTATATCCTTTGAATCCGTATCTAAATATGTATAAAATTAAAACAAGAAAATAATTAAAAAAAAAAATTATGTTATCCTCAAGATTTAAATTTAATACAAACAAATTTCGTTGTAAAAACAACTACACCCTTTTGATTAAATCGAGTTGAAATAGTAAAACGGAACGACAAAAACAATAAAGTCAGTCAATTAACAGTCTATGAGCGGACCGTAGTGCCAATCGAGCGATGGCACGAGAGACCATTGGAAATAAATAACAACGTGACAGCTGAAAAACCTGGGCCCATATTACTACAGTATCCGTTCAAAACGAGTATGACAATGCAATTGTAAAGTAAAAATATGTAACCGTTGATAAGTCACACTGGAATTGTATTAACAAGATGTGCGAAATAAGTTTATACATTTTTTGTCAGATAAGTGACAAAGGCTAACAAGACTAACAACGCAGAAAAAAGGTCTTCCAGAAGCGACGATGCTTAGGCAAAAGAGACATACACAGTAAGCCTCATATGTAAGCTAAACGACGTCTGCATTCTACCACCAAAACGCCAGAACCTCCTCGGCCAAAACCATACTAACTATATCTTTATTTGAGTGGTATAACAGAGAACTATCAAATGCTATTGAATTAAATGGATGAAAGTATTTATGTTCATTCAATCGTTGTTTTAACCAGTAGAAAACTAGTAGATTAGTCAAAATAAAGCTTTTTAGTCCCATTAGTATAATGTATATAAAAATCATCTTCAGAAAAATAACATTTAAAAACTTGTATTCAATCTTATTTCGTATCTAGCTTTTAACAGCCGTCCTACATGCATTCTTCTTTGATGCCATAAAAGCGCTCAAACTATATCCCCTGAGGACATACTAGCTTTTAGTAGCTTTACCTTTGAGCTTTGAATAAGTTGGCTAGTTTGTTAGCTTCGCAAAAGAGTTTTCGATAAATTAATAGAGGTAAATATTTTTTGCGTTCTAATGTACAGCTGCCAATAAATCAATATAAAATTATAGCATCGCTAGGCTTGATAACTAAGTTGGCATACATAATGCAAATTACTATGCTTGTTTTTTATTATATATAAATAGCAAACGAACATGCAGTCCACATGGTGAGAATGGATATCTTTTTTTTTATATATTATGGAGTAGCAAACGAGCATGCAGTCCACCTGATGGTAAGTGGCAACTGCCGCCCATGGAC